>OMLF01010716.1:11387-23969 GCA_900302615.1 Holocentrus rufus
TGTATTTTTAGATAATAATAAGGCAAATTTATGTGTGTTTTAATTATACATTTTCTCTTTTAGTTGTGGGAATTTCTTTGCTGTGGTGGAGAGAGGAAACCCTGACTTAAGTTACACCTTCTGAAAATGAAACACCTCAGACAATGTCTCCCAACATGAACAAAGACAGGAGAGAAAACTAGTTTGGTCAGTTTCTTTTTGCTTCTTTCCTGGCAGCTATCTAACACAAGGGGCAGGGGGGTTCACTTGTTACGCCTCTGCAGCCGTGACTGTCCAGAATGAGGGCAACCAGGGTGAGAACAGAGGAGGCTGGGATCATGATACTCACCTTCGTAGCAGTCTCGGACAGAATCAAAGTAGACGTAATACTGATCATTGCTGATGAAGAGCAGGCTGAGCCAAGAGTCGAAGGCATAAATTGGTACAATAAACAGGATTCGGATGATGTAGCGCTGCTCATTGGGGACAGTGTAGGATCGAAGGTGTGTGAAGATCTGCAAATAAAAGTTCAAACAAAGCGTATGAAAAACACCAGCTGGCAGTAAGCAAAGAAATGCAAAATGTCAATTTCACCCCTAGGATCAACTTAAATAAGTTCTCCCTGGTGCTGATGAACACTGTCACAGATCAAAGCTTCACATAAGAGCGCTATGATTTAGAATGACTCTTTTGGAAACTTCTTCACCCTTTAACATGCACACATTTACACATTTTTTTTGGATTCCCATGGGAAACTGTATGGGCTACATTTGAAAAACAAAATTATGCATAATTGTCCTGCCACAGCCACTATTATAGCAAATAGGCTATGCTCAGCTTTATAATGACAAAAATGTGACAATTTAGTGATTTTACTGATGTAAACATCAATTTTCAAATGCAGACAGTTCAAAGCAGTTTGCATGCTTGTAACAGAAATGAGGGGAGATGGGCAAAATGCATTTCTGAAATATACCTATGATAATACCTACAAATTATTTCATTATAAAAAAAAAGACCTGTGATTGATCAGGCAAAATATGGGTTGGCTCCACTTCCTACAATATGTGATCAATATCCCATGCGACAAATACAGCATTCAGTCAAATTACTGACAGGCAAATGGCAACCAAACATTTTTTTTCGATCTGGATGATATTATTTATACCACTAATTCATCTTGCATCGACTATTTTAATTCTGTGCATCAACCCTAACAATCTACAACCAGGTTACAAAGCAGCAGCAGGGAATGTTACATTGGTTTCCCATCGAGAGCATTTAGAGCATATTTTGAGATGTTTCCAATTACTTCTCTAGTAATAGATGTATTGGCTAAAACTGATACTATACAGCTTTTACCTTCCGATGGCAAGCAGATGATTTTAAATCTATAGATAAAGTTCTTTTGACTGCACAGATGAAGCTCCTGACTGACCTTTAGTTTTAAGATAACGCTTTGGAATGGCCAAACAAAAGGCTCCTGCTCATATGAAAGTCGGCTCAGTTCAAAAATGGACTTGGGTATAGGTATATTTTTCAGTGCAACAAGGTTGCAGTTTCCCTTCATAATGCTGCCCATGATTCCTTGCAAAGAAGAGCGTGGAATAAGGATGACTCCTCTTGATTTCTTTAAACATGAAATCATGCAAAATAAAACAGCAAACCTGTTATCAAAAGACATTGTACACTGTCACAGTAAACCATCTTAACACACCATAAATCCTCTGCAGAAAGAGACTGATATAAAGCTTGTTCATCCTTCACTGTGCAGTGTTATATGGTGCTATTTCACTGATAGTATAACCCTCAGAGTAGCCAGTCTATGACGTTTGCTTGCTGATATGAGTTACTACAGGCTCCAGCACAAGGGTCACAATTATCAGCAGTGCCATCAGCTAGCTTCTATAGCTCACAATCACAATCAGTTTGCACATGCACATTCAGGAATTGGTTATTCAAAATCCAGTAGTCATGTGTGACTGTTATCACAACCATGTTCTTCCTATGAGCTTTTGCTATGCACTTACACAAGGGAAGGTAAAAATATTTTAAAGCTCCCTGCTTTGAAAGCATTCCCGGGCTTAAACAAATGATGATGTTTTTATGTGGTTCAGCTGATTTCGCTGCTTATTTGCTTAATAATAGGCTAAAACCATTTCATCCACAGAGGTGAACAAGATGGGATATCTATTTTGACAGTAGTTGCGGAAAGATAATTTTGTCGTGCTTAGATGCAGCCAGCCCTGAGGAAATACTGCATATGTATTAATAAAATACCAATTTATTCTTATACATTGTAATTCAGGACTAGCTTTAAATATTTGAGGGAATGAGGATTTGTGTACTGAAATGAGATGCAGTCTGTTACTCTAAAGCAAAAGAAATTCAAACCAGATCAAAATGGTGAGGGGAAACTTCAAAGATTTGGTATTTCAAGTCATACTACATGTCGGATCTAAAATGCTATATATGTTACAATAATCACAACATATTATTTTGTCTAATGGCTGTACTGTGTAGCTATATGCAGAGCATCTGGGAGTGTAGCACAGGGCATTATAGTCAATTCAATATTCATGCAGATATTTGTTTTAACGGAGCCTAAAGCAATGTTGAACACAATGTTCAACAGCAGAATATGCAGCCCAAAGGCACATTGGTATCACAAGGATTATATCAATTTGGGAGCTTCACATACTGAGAGGAAAGCAAAACAGTTATTGGTACAGCTTCAGCTAACATTAACACGATAATATTGGAGAACCCTGTTGGAAACAGTGTTAACAAGTAAAATTAATACCTAAGGTTATTTCTTTCATGTCACTGTTGGTTTTGTGTCTAGAAGTAAGCTAATTCAAGCTTGAACTGTCAAATGCAGCACAAACTTACTGAATGGACTTTATTTCGCTTGCATATTAGATAGATATGACAGAAAGGGTCTTAAAACACTAATTTGCACTTCTTATTTATTTATATACATGGCCCTCACCACTGCCACCACACACAAGCACACACTCAAATGCAAACACACAATCACACTAGCACACACTCCATCTATCCCTGGTGGGCAGAGCAATCTCTTGTATAATCTATGTCTCTAAAACCACGAAGGCCATGCAAATTCTTGGCCACAACATGTCACATGGGGAAACAAAAGTGGATTCTCCCTCTTGTGCATTTTGAATTCAGTTTGTAACACCACAAGTTGTGGAAAAGGTCAAGGGGAGTGAATATTTCCTAAAGGCAGGCAGGCTGTCAGTGGTGTAGCATATCCTTTTATGTCAGCCAGTGCAAGGGCATGAAGTAATTTGTACGTAATGAGAGAGACTGCGGTGTGAGGTTGAAAGACCCGGAGTTATCTAATTGGAATTATCTCATTGTGAAGTGATAAAGGCAAACAGCAACTTAGCAGCATCATTTAATGAGGAAAAGTTCCTCGCTGCAGCAACTTTCAGAGGGATGGAAAAGTACGGTCAATTTTTCAGATATTAATTGGTAGACCAGGGTCCGACATAAACTGTCGATAGTTAACCAACTGATGCTAGTGCAATTTCTCTAGAGTGACAGTGTTTAAAATATCCATAGTGTATGAGTTTGTAGGGTATATGCTGTTGGAAAACAGGAAACTCAGTCCGGAACATACTGGGAATGAATAGAATTTGAAATACAAAACACACTTCATCATGGTAAATACAAGTTCATGTGCCTTTTTCTTGCAGTAACAACAATGAAAATGTTAAAATTAAAAAAAAATCCATTTGGAGAAGCAGGCTTTATGTTATTTCTCAACTTCAGGTACACTGGTGGAAACATGCAGATTGATTAAATGGCTGTTAAGAGGTTGCACATTAAAGGCTGACCACTGTGAGGGTGGGGGTGTGATGTATTTGACCATCTTGAGATGTGGAGTGAACCAGGCTCGAGACTGATGTCCTCCATTTTGCTTGAAAGGGTAGAAAAGGCTATAGATTTCTTGACTCCATAATGCTGCCCTGACAGTAATACAGAGCTGCAGCCTGGATAATAGCTTCAAGTCAGAGTCTGGCCCAGACTAATTTCAACATGGCTATACCAGCCCATCATTCCACCCAGGCAGTGAGAGGCAAAAAACATCCTAATTTGGACCAGAAAGATAACAGGAAACAGTGATGCTATGTATTGTATGGAAATGACAGGGCCACACGCACATCCATACAAAATAAGAATATGCTGCTACTCTTTTAATTCCAAATGCTGTAAATTGCTGAGGTACCAAAAAGCCCACTGAGAAGAATGAGCCACACCTCACCAACTAGCAGTTAGACAAGAACTGGCGACTTACAGCAAAAAGGATAAGGTCATTGTCTATCTGTGTTTAGTATTCAGAATGTGAGTAGAAGAGTCTATAGCCAATCTTGTGGAGCAAAGTCAGAAGAAACACCACCAGCATTTCAAAACTAGCCCTGCAGAGCATTTTGTTCTCCCTGTGCACTACATGGGCTTGTCTGAAGAGAACCTGCTGCATGCAATCCCTCCCTGCGGCTTTTTATTTATCTGTGCAATTAAATGTCTTAACTGGCAAGTGTTTGAACAACCAAATGACTGCAGCATGTAAAGTTGCAAATACCAAAACAAAGGCTAATTTTAGATTTGGACCACAGCATGTGACACATTGACGTAACACGATGATCATGTTATTATGTCTGTATGAAGAAATCCAGCTAATGACGACTGTTTAGGTGGTGCAGAGAATGGACAAAGGCATTACAAAAATATGTTCTGCACAGTCCCAATAGGCAAGCAACTTAAACTCAATATAGCAAAGTAAAAAGATTCCCCGATGAACATTCTGCCATCCAGCTAAACAATGTTGGAAGGAGGCATATTCAGCACAAAACGTTATCGATTCATCAGCTAAATATGAGAATCATTCCCACTGCTGAGCAACATAAAAAGCATGGCAAATGGGCTCTCTTTGAAAACAGGACCCTAATCCTTCATAAGGCTGTAAATGTGATCTCAATATCAATTGATTTCCCTGATGATAACACACTGCACCCTCCTGCATTCTCTGCAATTGATAAAACCATAATGATAAGCTATCATCAGCGCGCAGTGGGTAACACACCCACACAACAGGAAAAACTCATTTATGGCAATATTGTAGTACACGGCACTAGATATATTACCTGAGTAAAGGTGGCATTACCTATGCTGTTTGATACAGAAACTCCTTGCTGTGTTGTTTTCACTGTATTTTAATCAGCTCAATAACTTTTTGTTTCCATCTGACTGTCAGTGTCAGGGAAAGAGTTAGAAAAACATTCCTACCGTGCCATGGGACTGTTCTAGCGTCATTCCTACAGACAAAGCAATGATATATGGCAACCACAACAACAAAAAAAAATCTTTGGCTCATAACTGATTTATAAGTGAGTATTAAAAAGGGTGGACTGTCCTGAGACACTGGATTCACTACACTGTAGGTTAGTGAAAGCCATTATTAAAAAAGGAGGCATTGTTTCTGCCCTATGGCAAGGGTGGAGCGACTTTTCAGTGTTCAACCGTCTCTTATTACACTTCTGCATTTGAACGCACTGAGTGAGCATTGCCTGAGGAGGTTACCTGTGCTACTGACTAATGTTGCTTGATGCTGTGATTGCTTTCTTAGAGCATGGACAGTGCAGGAAGGTTTTTTTTTCTTTTTTTTTTCTCAAAATGAGACTACTCACCTGATGGCAAGTTATAAGCAAAGCAGACCAGACAAATATTCCTGAGAGGGCTTGAGCAGCTACTGTATTCAGAAACATCTGGTCCTCTATGATTGACCCATTTCCTTCTCGAAGAATGGTCATGTTGGAGGAGTGTGACTTCTCTGGAAGAATTGGTGCAGCCAGGTGAACAATAGAGTCATTTTGGCCTGCTGAATCCATGACTTCCAAAGGACTGCTCATCTGAAACAATTAGAAAATACAAAACGTAAATTAAGGCCCACATATATGCCAAAGGTGAGAGCAATTTCCCCTGTTACATAACTGGATGGTACAATTAAAGACAGTCACTTCTCCTATTGAGCTTATATCAATACTATATCAAAATTAGTGTGACTGAGACATTTCTTTGTCTTATGAACCAAGGTTTTATTTCTACAGTTCTAACATTTTAATTATACATTATAATTAACACGTGCTTGAAATGTCCTAAAAGCGTTATTCAATTGTTCTTAGCAGTTTATGAACCTCTTTACCTTTAACAACAGCTCAGCTCGTCCCTGTGAGCGTGATCAGCTTTATCCCAACAGATTTAAAAGAGCGTCCAGGTGAAAAATGCCCACAAAGTAACCCAGGCTTATACAGAAACAAGCTTTAGACTTAACATTAAGGGGAAAAAATCGTCTTTTAAAATGGCCTGTCGTCAGTTTTTGCTGCCATTACAAATCGTCTGTCAGTTGCATCAACGCAGAGTTCAGTAGCCTGGAGTCACTTCCTTGTCGGGCAGGTAATTCACAGAGGTCGAAGTCCACTCAGTCGGCCGGTGAAAGGGCTCACAGTAGCGCAATAAACAAAACATCTAAAATATCATAGTATGGTAGGTGCTAATTCTGCAATACTACTGACAAAAGAAACTTTCCCCAGAAACAACGGAGGCTTACATTTATCCTTGAGCGGCAAGTTCTTCCAGCGAGATAAACAGGTTGGGCACAGGTGAATGGGTCACGTGACTGCAAGTCCACGTAGGGCGTCATCACGCTGCGTGTTCGCCAACAGGACCAATAATCTGCCATGATCTTAGGCGAATGCTTTGATTATTATGATGTTAAATGGACAATTAGGTTTTTATCTGAGTTTAAATTTTTTATAGCATGGTTTATTCCGTCGTGCCAAAGTTTTTAAACTCCAACAATGAATGACATCCCTTGTTTTTTCCAAATGAATATCAACGTATGTTTACATTTTATTTCAAGAGCATGTTGCATGTAATAAATTCAAAATAACAGTGAGTTTTAACAAAGTATATTTATAGACTACAAGAAGGGTTCCACAAAAATGAATTTAAACTAAACATTACAAAGTAATGTAAGTACAAATTATAAAACTGACATACCAATGTTGAACAAATAGTGATCAGCATCAAATGCAAATTTATGAAAAGAGGGATTAAAATGAGCAGACACAGTGTGCAAGTCTAATGTCTTTATGCAATCCAGACTCGGGGATAGTGAGTGGAGCTTTGTCTGTGGGTCGACTGTACAACTCCTTTTTCTCATGCGGTGTTAAAAGATATGCAATATAATTGCTACCAAATGGTGCATTGCTTTGAAGATGATGATTAAGACTTTAAATTATTGCTGAACTGCACTGGAAGCTAGTGTAATGAGGCTATAATTGATAAATAAAACATGAAGACCTCAACCGGATTAGAATAGGGTTAGCCTCATTTTCCAGTTTTGTAGGGATTAGGCTGCTAATAAGTGACTGTGATTTTGTCATGGTTAAAACCCAGTGCTAACTTCACATTACTTTTCAGTGGCAGATCCAAGTTCCTGTTTTCATATGCTGACAAAAAGACAAACATATTTCAGAAGTGACTTGTTCAGTTATAAATTGATTTTGTTATGAACAAATGTTGAGTCTTTGTAGGCCCATTTGTATTTTAAAATACAAAAATATCCTCAGGGTTTTTTTTTTTTTTTTTTTTTTTGCAGCATTGAGTTTTTGAAACCCATAAAAAGTTCCAGAAATGCACAAGTTTAATAGGTATTTCTGGAAATACTGCCCATGTGCTGCAAGCTGTAAGTACACGTTGTCATTGAATCCATTATTTATGCCATTTTTTTTTTAGATCCCAGTGGCTTGCAGACAACCTACTTTTACAACAAGTAAGATGATAAACACTAAACTGTTATCAAAAATAAACACTGCTTTAATGTCTCAAGATTCAACAGATGAGAATCAATGAAATTGGGCTCACATAAATTAGCCTTAGGGCTGTTTATTACAGATTGGCATTTACTTCAGTGACATTTAGAAAAGAGTAAAATCTTATAAATTGTAGTTCAAAAAGGTTAAGTTTATAAGAAAAAAAGCTACAGAACAGCAAACAAGTGGGCTGTATTTCAGCAAACTTTCAGGCTTCTGGTCCATTGGTGAGTAATTCCATTGCTCCCACTCATGATCCGCTACCAGACTTGACAACTTTTGATGATTTCTTTCATGTGTTTTATTGCTTCTATGGAGGAGTCCTTGAGGGCCAGTCCCAGCAAGACAGGCCTGTTTCCGGCTTCCTGTGACACAAATGTTACCAGGTTTTTGGCACAGACGTGTGTAAGAGGCTGAAAATAGAGATATGAATGAGATGTTAGATTATTGCATAATACTACAGAGTAACATTTTCATGTCAGGAGAATTTGATCTTCACCACCAGCAAACCTTCCATTGCAACCCACAGTCAAACACGGGTAAAATGGTAGACAGGACAATGATTTACTTCCAATAACATCCAATATAAATGTTTATTGTCATTTTGCAGTAAAAGAACATCAAGGTGAAAATGTTAAAGATTCTTCTGAGCATTCTAAAAGAGCTGAATTTCCTTCCTGATGGTGTTACAATCAAGTCTAGCCTGCAAATACGACCCATGCTGAAAACACAAAACAGGAAAGCGGTGTTACCAGAGCCCACAACCCTCCAAAAGGGTGCAGACGTGCAATAGTTACACTGCTCTGTCCTCTTGAGCCCACAAATGTTCCTGGAAACACCTCAGGCCAGGGTCACCACACCTCTGGGTATTCACACCTTACCACTGTGTGAGGTGCCTGACCATCATCGATGTACTGTGAGGCTCTATCCTGTGACGGAGGTGCAACAGCTCGCTACCACAGCGCATGGCAGGAGGCAGCACAGTGGTCTTTTACACCTCCACACTATGCTGATATAAACCTGGCCTGTGTAGTCTAACTGGTATAAAATAATGAAATTGTGGCCCCTAACACACACAACTCTCCTGATGAACAGCCATGATGTCCCTTCCACATGACTTTCAGGAAAAAAAAGGTAAAGAGTTGCATTTTTGTCACTGGGGCTGGAATTTCTGATAAAACCTTTGCACATGGCACTCAGGAAAAATAAATAAATAAATTTCTTCTGAGTGTTCTGCAATTTTTTAAACAATTCAAGTTTTAACAAGAATAATTTCATTTTTTTTGCAATGTTTTCAACAGGCTGACTGAAAAATAATTCTTCAATCATATTATTTTTGTAAATGCAGTCTAGGCATATTTCGTAAATATGCGGTTATAGCTAGCATTTACTGTCAAAAAAGATTGTCTTTCTGGCTGTACGTCACCCAAAGCATACCATCTGCACATCTGATAATGCAACTTGATTCCCTTTTATTACAATCCTTATAAAACCTAGTTGTAGCTAGCCGTCAGCTTGCTAGGCAACCTTGTATAAAATGTATAGCAATCACAGACAGGCAGAGTGGGCTAACGGCATAAAGTCTAATTACATTATTGACAATATCCAATCATGGTTTCAATCTGCATTAGAGCACATCAAAACTACATGTCACCCTAAATCTACAACAACCACATGCCTGTCAAGATCGCACATGAATAATACGAGTATAAAATAAAAGGCAACAAATGCTGGACCACAGTAACACATCTGTATGCCTTACCAAATGAACAAGCAGACAGATCAAGATTATTATGAATTTCTCTCCTGATGATCCATACTCATCTTGTATGCCACTTAGAAAATTGAACGGAGAAGAAGAACAGGTTTCCTAAGTGTTAATTATGGCACAGACCACTAAAATCCATGCCTACAAACTTGTCTACCAGAGCAGTCTGAATCACAGCATGAAACGAGACGGCAAAATTCTATCAGGCATCCTGTGAACAAGTCTATATCACACTTATACAATATTTATTTTAATGATTTCATTCTGCGTACCTCGTCTTTTCCCAGCAGGACTTTGGTGGAGAACATTGGGGTGCTAATATCGTTGGATCTGGAGTCAGGTGTGACAGATATTAATGTTCCAATCTTGCCATACTGTGTGAGAACCACAAATATGTAATTGCTGAATTCTGTGCAGACGACCTGTGTTGAAATTCCATTGACTTTTTTCTCTGTCTGCCTCGATCTGATGAGGGGCTCGGTAGCAGACATGCTGTATTAATCCTGGGGGATAAGAAGGGGAGAAAGCACATGAGCATTAACTTCCCAAGATAACCTAGCAGCAAAGACACACTCTCTGTCATGTGCTTGTGGGATAAATTCCAGCATACATTATGTTTGCCATTTAATTAGGTTGTGATTTCTCTTATCTTCCTATTTATAACATCTTCTCACGGCCTACTTTTAGCCCTAGAGAGCCTAACATTACAGAGGTGCAAATGTCATGACTTTTCAAATAATCAGAGAGCTCATCTTGAGGGGCTGCACTTCTGAGGCTATGGTGTTACACTCTTCCTGTACTAGATATTTTGTGCATGCTTTGATAACTGCAAGAGTCACAGATTTTACAAATGCAAACAGCGCAGTTAGAGATGGAGCTCTTCAGAGATGCAATATGAGGTAGTGAAAAATTCCTGTTGAAATAAAATTAAAATAGTGCAATGTAAAAGTGATCGGGACAGTAATGTAGTACACAGCCCTAGACATATTACCTAGGTAATGGTGGCATTACCCATGCTATTGGACACAGAAACTCCTTGCTGTGTTGTTGACTAAGACAAAACAATGATACATGGCAACAGCAAAAAAGAAAATCCTAGGTTCATCACTGATTTATAGTTGGGTACTAAAAAGGGTGGACTGTCCTGAGACACTGGATTCACTACACTGTATAAATTAGTGAAAGTCATTATTAATCCGAGTCATTGTTTCTCTCCTCTGGCAAAGGAGGCGCAACTGTTCGGTGTGAAACCGCCTCTTATTACACATTTGCATTTAAATGTACAGAGTGAGCAATGCTAAAGGTTATATTTCTTACAAACGAGTGTTTCTTGATGCTGTGATTACTTTCTTGCCATCACACAGTGTTTGCCATTTAATTAACTGTTCGGCTGTGATTTATCACAGTCTACATTTAGCCCTTACATTTTCGGACAATACACAAGTTAATGATGCTGCAACACAATTATGAGCCGTTAAATGAAGACTGTCCCAATAAACACTGAGAATCACCACCATCCCAGTCACTGCACATAGCTCCCAGGTTCAGTATTTCAACTTGGGAGCAAAAATCGACTCCCTAAAACGAGTGCATGTGTGCCGGCTACCGGAAGTAGCAATGACATGCAGAGGCTACACCGCTACCTAACGTTAGCTTCTACTGTAAACACGACAGTTGAAATTTCACGATGTAGATCATTATCAATGACCGTGAACAAGCAAATACTCACGCTTTCTTCGTCTATACAGGGTAAACACTTTGCTCTGCTTCAAAAACAACTACACTTTCAGCAACTTTGTTTTCGCTCGGTCATTCTCTGTCTGTATTGAAAGTGAAACGCTGTTGATAAACCAAACGTCCCACGCTGGTTCGGACATGCGCAGAACGTTCTGCCTGCGTAATGACGTACGATACAAACGGAATGGAATAATGACCAAGGTGGGTTACCCTTTCGATGGTGTCTTACATCTAAATTTTTTCAGGGTAAATAGCATCCAATTTTGCACTATACCATCACAAAATGTTAAGCTACTTTGTATGACAGGATACTAGACGTTTGTTCTGAAGAAATAATTCATAAATACACAGGCTTCATTAAGGCATGTATTTCAAACAAAATTTGCCTAGTCTTGGATATGATTGATTATCCACTTGTGATCTATGATAATGCAATGATTTTGTTTGTTGATTTCAACAAACCCACTTAAACCGCTGAGCATTATAGCTGAAGACCTAGCTGAAGCTTCATAACATTTTGGCTGCAATAAAAATTTTAGGGATAGGATCCAAACTTTTCAAAAGAAGTTTCATGTTCATAGAGATCAGACAGGGATGTTCAATATCACTCATTTATTTGTTCCTCACTGTATGAATGTGATGGGTTTAAGGATCAGAGACAAGCGCTTGATGATCAGCCAGCTGTTTTTTTCCCCCTCTCAGCAATGAGAATCAGGTCCCAATTATTTTGGAGGCTTTAATGTTGTTCCCCATTTAGTTTTAAATCTCACTGTGAATCAGAACAAGAGCGAATTAATGTGTGTACATGATTCTGAGAAAATATCTCACTGTGGGATGCAAGTACAATAATCAGTTTGATAGCCTACTTTGGTAATGTGATAAACAACACATCCTCTGAAAACATTTATCTTACTCAAGCTGTAAACAGCAAAAAATATCTTAAATTCACAGTCACAGTGAGATCTTACAATTAAAGACTGTCTTTAGCTGTAGGAGGTTAAGGGTATTTCAGGGCAGTTGTGTACTACAAGACGCCATTGACTCTCTTGTTCAGATTTATTTGGAACAATAAGACTGGCTATGAAAAAAGGAAGACAATCAATAGTAGGGAAGGTTTAATGCTTTGGACTTCAATAGTATCCGTCACATTTTTTAAAACCAGCTGGATGAGATAGTGCCTCTCAGGTGCAAACAGAC
>OMLF01010718.1:7543-18411 GCA_900302615.1 Holocentrus rufus
GTGTGACAACATTATCAGATGAATTTATTAGATAGTGCAGGCCAGGCTATCATTTTGTAGTTTAGATTATGAACACGTATTTTCTTTCTCATATATTTTTCAAGGAGTCCTTGGGAGGAGAAAAAAAAGTTACAGCCTACCAAAGCAGAAGCATTAGCATAGTTATGTAAGGATATTGAAATGGGTACCAGAGCACCTCACAAAGGACAATGCACAGCTCAGGGTGCTCTCCCTGGATTGGATTCAAAACATGTCAAAAGACTTGGAAAACCACATACATCATCCATACAGCGCTATACAGTATTGAATCTACCTAAATATAAATACATCCCCTGGCTTCAGCTGCGTTCCTATTTAACCTCATTCAATCAAACAATCAGTTAATGTGCAAAGGGATGAGAGAAGTAACCCAATCAGATTCCTGGGGTCCATTTTGGGGATGAGAGCGTTTATTTCCGTCACATCAAATGGGCCGTGAGAGCGAGTTCTCTCTGATTAAAGCAGCAACAAACTGACAGGAGCTGTCCTTGGTGCTGATTGCGTCTGTTAATGCAGCTGAATCTAATGGAGCTGTCCCCGGTGCTGAAAGCGTGGCTAGACTCAGGCCCGAGGCTCGTGCACAGGACTCCCATGTTGATCCGCATCAGACCGAGGACCACCAGCTGAGAAGATTTTTGTAATTAGTCGTGATTTAGTAGAGGATTGCATAACAGTCTGCGCTGTAGGTGGGGAGGGAGGCAGTGAAACCTGCGATCAAAACAGTCATCATTAAACCGTCTCTGACCGCCACTGAAATAACACTGAAAATTAGTTTCTTTTTGTTCCTAATTTTGTTTGGGGCCACATGCAGCCCTCTCAAGGACCCCTGGATGTCCTGTGAGCCCCATTTTGGGAACCCATACCTCAATGGCGTCCTCACGGCTCCATGTGACGTTATTTGGCATGGACTGCCAATAAACAGGTGGCAGTGATGGTGACATTTTCACAGCTCACAGCAAGTGCCAGTGCTACCTGTATTTTCAGGTGGTGTAAAACGTCCGGTGTCCAATTATTATTAATATTTTTTTATTTTTATTATTTTAAATCAACGTCAATCGCATAATAGACACGGTCCTACCAAAAAATAACAATATTATTAGCGTTTTCCATGTTTTTTTGGTGTAGCATCAAGCTAAAGCTTTTCCCCTATTCTCCACAGCTATGCTTCCGCTTGATGAAACCACGCATGTGTTGATCTGTGCTGCAGCAACGTGCATCAGTTCCTCTCTCTGACCCCAGTGTTAATCTGCATTCAGACCGAGGCTCCAATGGTTTTCTCAGCTGCTGGATAATAGAGAAGCCTATTACAAGACAGTGTCTGTGGCAGTTTTTTTAGGCCCTACTAGCCCGTCGATTCGGTAATAAACACATACAAACGAGTAGTAAGAAAACTAGCTTTCGACTTGCATCGATTTTGTTTTGGCTGTTTTCGCTCCACTGCACGTCCGCCTCGGGTCTACATTTTCAGACCCGCTCCTGCTATGTGCGTAATGTATCATAGGGAGGAAACACAGTAAATAGACGGACACGTCCATCTGCAATAAAGAGGAAACGAAGATGGTGATGATGGCTTCACCAAATTCAGCCTCCAAATGCTCGACAGCAATGGCGAAGCCTTCTCTTCCTCTGAAGCTGTTCCTCTGGGTGTTTCTATTCGTTAATCTTCCTACAAGGTAAGATGGATATTCTTCAGCTATATTTACCCTCGAAACCGTGTGTCTACGTCGGCTATGCTAAGGTGCATATTTCCCATTTTACCAATACAAACGGGAAGCTATTTTATGGAAGTGTTTCAGGATATTTGAACCTCTCCTAGCTAACCCATACCCAGTCTGTTTTAGTGGGATCCTGGCGGATAAGGTGGCTGGTAAAGGGGGTTTAGTTTAGATTAAGAATCAAGGCATGCCGTTTACATATCGCACATTTAATGGTGGTTCGACCGGCTCAATGGATATTGACTCATTTAGTGAGTCACATTACCACATGCATTGCATTGGTGGTGAGTTTTGTGTAATACATTGATTTTTACCGACGGGAAAAGCGATCGAAAGCTACAGGCTGGTGTGGTCTGTGGACGTGTTAATGAGGATATGATGCTAGGCATTTTGTTGTGTATAAACATTTCTATCAACAGTCAGTTTGCCCGGAAGGCTATCTATAACCGTTTGTGCGGCGTTGGAAATAGCATATCCATAGTGTTAGGCTACGGTGAGTGAAGCTAAAGCTACATTTAGTGAGTGCTAAGCCGTCTTCAAGAATCAGGTCTTATAGAGTCAAAGCCTTATTATAAATACAAGTGTTCTATTTCGCGGAACTCTAAAGGAAATGCATTTTTATAACCTTACGTAGCATTGTCTGAAAGAGAGTGCATCCTCGTCCACGTATTTGAAATTTGAAAGAAAAAAAAAACATTTCAAAATGGCAGACATTCACTGAGAATACAACTGTAAAGCCACAATAAGGACAAGGATAACACATATGGACTGATTCTGAGTTCATGTGTCTTCTTATTTCAGGCAAAGGGCTGTCGTTTCAGTTTTTACTTAGGTGCAGATTTGAGTTTGGTGAAAGAAACTGTTCAGTTGTGCTTGTCAAGACATTATTTCCCATGCACCAAGATAATAAGAATAGTTCAGAGGAAGCGGATGGTTAGACTCCTCTCATCGCTTCCGTCTTGTGCTGCTGGAGGGTGAAAAATGGAGGCTGATAAATCAGTCTACTTTCAATCACCGTCGTGCTGAATACAACCTCAGGGCTCCCTGCCCAGCCCAGATTGTAATCTAGATCGTGTGCATTTCTAATTGTATGCACAGAAGTGATCACACAACCTTTGAGCACACACACACACATACACTTTGTCTTCTTGATTTACATCCACAATACAGACATATGGCTAATTTATGTGCTTTAGAAGTTCTGCATAAGGAATGAAACATGATGGACGAAACCTAAATTGCAATTCAAATTGATGAAGGCAAGACGACCACATATGGATGCATCCTAATTAATCATAAAATGGCAACATGTGCCAAATGAACACAGTCTCTGTAAAGGTAATACCATGGCTCAGAGCTTATGTAACAGCTAGTCATCTTCCAGTGATTGACATATCATTTTCTTTTGTTCAGACATACTAGAGTAGGTGTTTCTGTTGTGTAATAAATTAATAACAGTCATTACACACTAAAATACCTTTATACACTGGACATCATTTATGATTCATTTATCAGACTTTTTTACATAATACATAATTCATACAGATGCTTTCAGAGTGATTTATGCAACTTTGTCATGTTCAATTGCTATTGGCACAAATATCTGATTACAACTTTAACACATGAGCTTCAGCCTTCCAGTGCACAATTAGTTACTGTCTGAGATCAAAGGTACTACAGGACCCAGTTTTAGCATGACACCCTCAGACATATGTGGAGTAACCTAGCAACGCGGAATTTTGTTGAAGGCAGTTTAGCAGCAAACTTATTGGCATGACGTCTCTGTCAGTCAGTCCCCAGGCTTCAGATCCAGGCCCAATACCCACAAGATGTGAAAACCAAGCAGGAAGTGATGTCACAGTGGGGAAGCTATTACAGTGCTCAAATTATGCCAAGTTATGTCAAGTTTGCTCTGATGCAAATTTGGTCCCTTAATTCCTACATAATTTTTCAGCCATTTTCACATGCATCATTAACCAGTTGCTGTGATGGCAGGTGTAATTTGTGCTGTAACTGCAATTTGTGACACAGTACATCTAGCGAGATAGAGTCTATGACAAATTATTTTTTATTTATTTTTTTGCCACCTTAACCTTAATTTTAAGAATTGGAAATATTTCACTTTTCATCAAAAAATAATCCTATAAATATTCAGTATCAGCTTCTCATTTCAAATTCAGATATAATCAGTAAGTGTGTAAGAAGGTTTGATTACTAGGTTTTTTTTTTTGGAAAGTCAGGTACATTTGTGTTGCTAAAGATTAGATGCCAGATGAATAGTCATTTTAGCCATTTATTTGTATTATGTAATTATGCATGAAAGACCTTAGATCACATACATACATATAATTGACGAACTATTGTTTAGAAATACTTAACATGAAAAAAATTAATTCTTAATAATTTTTTTCCTGTCGTTCCTATTTCTTGATTTCACAACTTTAATGATTTGATTTCACAACTTTAAATTGTCTTTTTTTCTCATTGTCTTGCTGATATTGGGGATTCAATTTGCTCATTGTCTGGTGTTTCTCTTCCTTACAATATGACAACATCTTCTGGTCTCCTCTTGTCCATATGGGCTGATTTGGCCTGCCATCACATTTATCTGTAAAGTTGGTTCTGTGTGCCAATTATAGTACCTTGTCTAGCAATTGGTTGTGATTTAATACAACTGTATATTGTACATGTATGGCTAATGTTGTCTCTCAATGCCAGATATACTTCCATCCTAATCTAACAGTATCAGTGATGCTCAACCTGTATGTGTCACTGCATAGAGAAATATGTCACAACATCCTAACAAATGATTGCCTCTGGCCAATACAGGCAACTGTTAGTTTACAAACAATACACAATTATCTGCCTACAGTCCTGCAGTTAAACCAATTTTACACAATCCCAAGAAACTGTGTTAAATTAAATCCGGAAAAAGTTACTGGCAGCAGTTGAACAGTCATTTCCATGGTATAGGAATTTAATTAAATCTGGAAAACTTAGTGGCAGCAGTTTTCACTTTCTTTATCAGTTGGCACTCATACATGACGTGGAACAGCTGGATGAGATTCTACCCAGAGAGAAAATCAGATAGCAGAAAGTGGATATGCTAGCAGTTGTGTACCACAACCATCATGCTTTTTTTTAAGATATGCAAAAGAGCAAGCAAGTATTGTACAAACAATATCCATTACAACCAATAATCCTGAATAAATGTATGCATACTTACCATTAAGTGCAATAGGCATCCACTGTTGTAACTTGTTGAAATTATAGCCATGGTTTTATGCCACAGTGCATCTAATCCATATACCATACGCAAACTTGTTGCATTCCAGCTGCTTCCCATTTGCTCTAATTCTCATTAAAGGCCAGAAACGGTTTATAATTGATTTTCTTCTATATAAATAACTGAAGAATGCTATGCTATAACATAATCTCTAATGGGAAACCCACAGTGTATTAGTACCCAATGGAATCATGCAAGTCCTCACATCTGCCTCTTGTCATCAGTTGGAAAGCACTGGGCCTACGTTGCTGGCATATCTTTGACAGTCTGTCAAGCTGTCATGTATGTCTTAATGAGTATCCGATGCATTTGTATTACTCCGCAGTATGTCTCAGAATCTTAAAAATCGTGTTAATACCACGCAGATGCCAGTGTTTTTTTTGCCTTGTAGAAGACAGTTTGACAGGATGGGAGATGATGGGAGTTAAAGCTTGGAGGTGCTTCTTGCTTGTGATTGAGAGTCTGTCATGTTCATCACCCAGAAAGTATTAAGGTTAGAGAGATTTCAGATTTCCGGGATACTGTTGGGGAGGGTTTGGGTTATCAGCAAGCAGCACGCATCCTAGTGAGTGTGACAATAATCCTGAAGTTGGGTCATGCACATTGGCATTTGTCATCATAAAGTTGTACCTTCATTTACGTCGTATAGCAAAGAGAGTGATCACTATTTTGCTACGGTCACTGCCTCTTTCTCAGCCCTGTAGATAACAGTCCTATCTTTATCCTAAGTGACTCACATCTATCCTTAACATATATCCTCACCACAGTGGGTGAATTTCTTTTTAAAGGACGCAATCACATAGCAGGTGGATCGACGATAATGTGCAACTTTTAGAATTTAAAACTGTTCCCCAAACGATTTGTTTCCACTCCTCGCCTGTAATGTGAAGTAACTGCTTTCTCATGCAAAAAGGGATTATTACTAATCATGGAGGTTTAGCGTTGAATTAGATTTGGACTCTTCTCATAATTCAGCCCTGTCCTGGGTATATTAGTGCTCAGAGAAATATCACCATCAACATAAAGCCCCAAAAGCATTAAACTTCACTTTGATACAGCCACCTTTTAAAATTGGCCCAAGTTGCCTTATCATACTTAACCATTGGCAGAAACAAGAGGATTTTGCCAGTTCAGATTAGCCTAATGCTTCTAATGTAGGTGATTCTTTTTGGACTGAACTGAGTGCAGTCTGTAAATAGCCCGGCTGTTTCTGCCACCAGAAGCCAGTTAAATGGAGCCTCAATAACAGGCAGTTATGGTACACAGAGTACCATAACTGCCATTTCGCAAAATGACAGCCAAGTTTTCCTTAATGACAAATGAACAAACACGGAGGCGATTTATATCTACTCAGAATCACTGCCATTGGGTGCATCTTGTTTGTGAGAACTGGCAAGGAGCACCATCATATTGTTATTCTCTATCATTAAGACCAGTGCTTGTGAAAGTAGGGCTCATTTGGGTTGCAGCGAACGCCTTGGCACAGAGCGAAGGGAGGTGTGTTGTTGTGTGGTTGCCATGCAGGCACAGAGCCGATTTCATATTGGATAATAAGCACAAGGGTTCATTAGATTCTGTTCCTTCATTAGCCACAATTACAAACACGCGGCGAGGATAGCTCAAGGGAACTTGATGGGGATGCTGATGGTAGACAAAGAGTGGCTTCCATCGCTGGTTTTGCCATCACTGCCCTCCTCAGACCTCCTTATGAACGCATCAAACTGCAGAGAATGGGGCCGTCACCTGCAAATGTGTACAGACAGTTACATTGTGATATAGCATGATGATCAGAAATGAAATGAGATTTTAACCAAAGGGTTTTTGCAGACTTGTTTTTTCATGTTATCAGCCTGGACTGTCTACAATACTCCCATCCTTTTGACTGCTGCATATGAGAGTAATAAAGGCTCTCTTGACGATGGCATTAAATGTGAAGGGTGCAGTATATAAAACCATCAGACTGTCCTCGACAGAGGTAGCTGTGAACACAATACTTTACTCTAGTGCTCTTCACCACCACATGCGCACACACACATACACGCACATGCGTAGACGAATGCATACACTCGCACGCAAGCACACATTCCCTTGCACGCATACTCGTGCGAGCCTCTCTGTGGACCTTCAGGTACCGAATTAGCAGGCGAAACCTCAGATCTGTCTGCAGCAGAGAACACATGGCTCTGCCTTTGATCTGCTTGTCTCTGGAGCATTTCCATATACAAAGAGATATTCCGAGAGATGAATATAGATGATAAAACTGTAGCAGCACCAAAAAAAACAAAACACCAAAAAAAAAAAAGGTTTTTAAGGTTCTTGCGGTCCTCTTTCCATCTCTGTATCTGTAATCAAACCAGCCATCCATCCATCCACACATGCCATATGTCTGCCTACCTATCTATCTATCTATCTCTCCATCCATCTTTTTGCCCCTCTCCTCATCCTCTTTCTGACCTTGTGGAATAGTTGAATAGAAAATTCAGAGAGAGGTCTTTTTTCCGCACACCATCCAGTAAGGCCCATCTAAAAGGGGCCTCCTGAGTAATATGATGAAGATTTAATGTGTTAGGCACTGGTGTTAGGGAGGGGATAGATAGCGCTTAATGGCACTTAATGCAGTCTGAGGAAGACGGCTGGTCAAAACATGATGCCCTGCACCCAACGTAAGAGCATGAGAAAGCTATTAGGGCCCCTGTCTTTTTTGTTTTCACCATGGAAACAGTGTTTTTTTTTTTTTTCAAATTTTCTTTCTTTCTTTCTCCCCTCTGCATTTTGGATTCTTTTTTGTATTTCATTCAGAAGCCCGCTGCTCCGAAGCCCTGCTGAAAGCTCACAACTTGTTCAAGGTTGCTCTTTTGTACTCCTGCCCATCTCTCTGATCTGATTCCATGGTTACAAGTGATCCAGAACTGTGATTGCTGGAGATTTTTGACACAACTGAAATTCTTCAAACGCCGTGTCCTCATCATCGCCACCGTCTCTCTCTCTCTCTCTCTTTCACTCCGTGTCTCCGTCTCTCTTGTTTTGCTGTCTGCTTTTCTCTCTCTTTTCTCTTTCACCCTCACACGCACACGCACACACACGTCAGACAGCCCTTTTTTCTGTCTATGCTCTGTCTGTCTTTCTCTCATACGCACACACATCTAAGCCCTGCCCATTGGCAATAAAAAACCTTCCCACAGTCGTCAGTCTATTCTGTGGCTCTCCTTCTGTCTCCTCATATAGTCCCACTTCATGGCAACATGTTGCCATAAGCATATCTGCTCCCCCTTATATATATTATTAGAGAGTAATGTATGCCTCTATCTTCTGCTCAGCTCCCATGTTGGATGTAACAAAAAAATAAAAAAATAAATAAAAACTTCATTCAGCATGTAATTTACCGAGATCACTCTTGTCTAAGTGGGACGCGAAGGAAAAACATTTACTGCTATGACACAGTGGTGGTGGAGGAGGAGGGCGGCTCTTGAGATGTCATTATGCTTTCAGTTTCAGATGCTTGCCGAGGTGAGGGAGTCAGCCCAGGAAAATTGGCTTGTCTACTCCAGCACTCACAGAAGCTCAGGGGCCCTAAAAACCCTATTTAAAAAACAACAAACAAGTCAGCCATCAAGTTCCTCAACTTTACCATCTTGGAAATTATTCATTACATGGAAGTCAGTGACTTGAGAATTCGAAAAAAAAAAAAAAAAGAGATATCTTAGTTGTTTTCGGTGCTGTTGCTGGTGTCATCGTTATTGAAAGCAGCGGCGGTGGTTGTTGCCTCATTCGGATGCACGGCGGCACAACCGAGAAAGTTTAGAGACTCAGAGGAAAGTGTTTGAAAGTCAATTTAGGAGACTTTTGTGAGAAGTTATACGATGCTTTATGTATTGTGCTGAAGCAGCAAATCCAATTCAGCTGGGATTGTAAGTAGGTTAAAGTGAACCAGATATAAAGATTTTTTTTTAAATACTGCTTGATCAGGTCTGGTCTTGTTAGACATCCCTCATTTATATATGACTGTGATACAGCAGTGAACTGAGCGCCACTTCTAAGAGATAAAGAATCACCTTGATTGATGAAAAATCTCACCAATCAGACCTCATAGGAATAAAATTATATAAGACAATAAAATTTAATGCAATAACGTAAAATAAAATACAATGAAATTGTGATGCAGTGGTGAGATAAACCACCGCCGTCAACAAAAACAACAACAGAGAAAAGAGGAAAAAGAAGAAATTGGCATGAAAAACACACACTAACTCCCTTATTCCTTTTGTCCTCATTCTGCACTAATTAGGTTTTGAGACTGCTGCATTAATTTGTGTTCATACTCATCACCATTGTCTCCATGTGTGTGTACTGTTGGATAATGATAGCGCCTCTCAGCACACAATATCACGTTGTGGAGTGTAAGTTCTGATGAAATTTTTCACAGCCCCTCCCAACCCACCAAAAAAAGTCTATACAGCCTAACACTACAATATTGGATTGCGTCCTTGAAAACAAATAAAATCAACATCTGACCACGCTCCCCACCAAAGTTAATGTAATTTCTCATTGGCCCCAGCACTCTTTATTTTATATCCTCTAGGATGAGCACAGGGGGCTTGTGCCATTTTCAGGCGATTGTGCTTTTGTAATTTAACATTTCGTGTAAGAGTGCTATGGTATCAGAAAGACTGAGAACCACAGGATTATATATATATGTATTGAAAAAAAAGAGTCCAGATGTCATCTGTGTGTAGGGAATACAAAGATCAGAAGCATTTGAGTTCAGTCCTTTCATCTCCTTTTGACTCCAAACAGCAGGCGGGACACAGTTTAAACCTATAAAGAATGGGGTCTAAATGTGAAGTGGGATCCATCTTGAATAAAATGGGCCTAAAAGTGGCAGAACAACTCTTATAAGTCTCAGCTGCAGAGTGCAAAATGTGTGCAAGGATTTCTTTTTACGTGGCATGGAAACAACAAGACCTCACAGCCAGTGCAAAAGGACGTTTCAGGACATACGGTGGAATAGATAGTAAACCATACACTTTAATGTTTTATGTCCTGAAAGACTGCATCGAGTATAAAATCTAAACTGGCTACTGGGTTTTGTTCAGTAAAAAAAAAAAAAAAAAAGATGGCCTAAATGCATGTTCTGCGTGGAAGGGCTGGGACTCTTACAGTGGATTTGTGGCTTAGTTGATTCACATTTTAATCTACTCAAGTTAATACATTTTTCGTGTGTAATACATCACTCCATCTCACTCTTCTGTGCCGTTCGCATCGGCCTCGGTCCATTTCTGTTCAGATCCGCGATCATTTATTTGATATCAGGGCTTGATGAACGTGAAATCAAAGCAACGGGGATATTTAGGGAGGAAAATCGAGCTCATTGGATTTTGTTGTGTCCGGTAATTGCCTGGCCACATGTTCCCGCATGTTCCTCCGCCGATCTCGAATCCGCAACGTCTCCCGCTGCCTCTCTGGCTTTGTTTCTCTATAAAGAAAGCGAGGCGCTAAATTGGGCGAAGAACGGCTTTCTTCGCTTTTTTAAAAGATTCTAATTTCATTTGTCTGTTCTTTTCTCTCTCTCTCTCTCTCTCTCTCTCTCTTTCTCTCCTCCCCGCAGCTCTTTCCAGACCGATGACGACGATGAGGTGTCTAATAAGACGTGGGTGCTGACTCCCAAAGTGTACGAGAGTGACGTCACGCACATTCTAAACAGCCTACTAGATGGCTACGACAACAAACTCAGACCCGACATCGGAGGTAGGCGTTGATTTTTCACAGATGATCCATTTAGTCACAGAATCACAAAGAGCGACGCCCACACATATACCCGAATTCCCAAG
>OMLF01010719.1:0-17698 GCA_900302615.1 Holocentrus rufus
TTTTTTTTTTTTTCACGGCCAATTTCATAGGCCAAAGTAGAAAAAATAAATAAGCAAATAAATAAATGTTCCTTTTTTTATTTTATTTTTTTTAATTATTCAATACTTATAATACTCACAGACCCAGAAAAGAAACTGTATCTCACCTTTGCCACAGTATCCACTGTTACAGGTTGTAACTATGACAGCAGTAGCAACTGTGCACCTTCGCACCAACGCAGCAGGTGAAAGGAGGACACCCTCTCGGTGTATTGCGCCTGGACGTTAATCATGTTTGCAAAGGAAAGCGTGCGAGTTGCATGCACATACATACACACCGACTCGGCGCACGCGGGGGCCGGGTCTGGCTGATTAGGACGGGGACGGCAGGTACAGGACAGCCCTGTCAGCACCTGGGGTTTTCAGCCCGACGTCAGCTGAGGGCCACTTCCTCACATCACCCACGCTGTTCCACAGCCTCCAGCACTTCTCGCTTTCATGCATTATGGAGGAGCCTCATACCCCCAAGAGAGAACACACTGCCTGTGGCCTGTTGTCCAGCCACCAAATCTTTGTCAGGAGCAGTGTGTGTGTGTGTGGATATGTCAGTCCTGGGTGTATGCTGGCTTTTTAAGATTTTTTTGCAGGGATTCTTTTGCATTATTGGACAGCTTCAGTGGTGGAAAAAGTACCCAAATCCTTTACTTAAGTAAAAGTAGCAGTGGAAAAATACTCCAGTAAAAGTGAAAGTCCTGCATTCAAAATGTCACTTAAGTAAAAGTATTTTACTACATGCTCTTGGTTAGTTTACACTCTAAAAATGTTTTCCATGGAAACGCTTATTCTGCAATCGGTCAGATAAAAGTACAAAATTTCCATCTGAAACGCACCATGAAATGTGTCAACCGAGCAACCAGGCCACCCCATGAGTGTGCGCGTATTTCTGGAAGTCTGTCAAAGCGAGAGACCTGGTAGCTACGAAGCTGGTGCAACTGCTGCATCTTTACCGTTTGTCACAACCCCGATCCAGATCTTGTCCGCCTACTCTCGGAGAACCCGGCGCTAAACGCCATGACGGCTCGCTCGACTGACAAGAACACCAAAGAGAAGTGATGCAACGCAAAGGCAGAGGTTTTGTTTTGTTTTAACCAAAGATAAGCGAGCAAAAAAAAACAAAAAAAAAAACACTGTCTCCCATAGATCCGCTGCAACTGGATTCCTACAGAGAAAAGTAGAGCAAAAGAAAAAAAACAAACTAAGCAGACGGTTCTGAATCACATACGGTTGAAATATAAAGGGCAATCAAGGAGACTTTCAGCACTATCAAGTTGCGACCGTTGCAGCAATCTTGGATTTAATGACTGCCGGCTGAAGTATAAGCAGACGGAAAATACCCAGAGGTGAAAAAGATGCTTTCGCCCTGCTATGTTCAACAACACATAGACACACTCATGCCGTGAATGTTCCAATTATTAGTTATCACAGGGGTGAAACTTTTCTAATGTTCCCAGATCCCTATCTATAGTTAATTATCCCTAAAATCCCCGTGTCCTGCACAGCAACCAGTGAATAATTAGTTAAGTTATTTGGATAATTGCCTTGACTCAAACTGTGTGATTAAAGCCCGCGCAAGGAGGATGACCATTGATGTGATAAAAGACAATGGCGCTAATAAACAATAACAATGATTTTTTTTTTTCCCTTTTCCCCAGGCTCCCTCGAGACAAAACAAAACAAAAAAGTGACAGAAAAACTTTGCCGCTCTTTGCCTCTAATGAACTTAATCGGACAGATTGCCTTGCTGGTTTCACTGGGGACTTCTGATGGGGGACTGCGGTTCGTCGGTGCTGGAAATTGATTTGTTGCCGGGGACATTACTTTGACAGAGAGCTGCTCGGGAGGGTGGTCTGTGCAATACTGTAGGTTTGTGACCCGGGACGATCTCTCATGCAGATAGCTGTTTTCCTATATTCTGCTTGGTCGTTCGGTTTTATTTATTTATTATCCGAGCTCCCCATTTATCAACCACTTGGGGGTACAATGTTCTCTAAAAAGGGGCCATTCCTTTGGGACCAGCTTCCTGTTTGTGTACCTTATTGTCACAATGACTAAGAAACTGAGAAACCCCACCATACCAAGCAGCATTAGGTCTCTTAATAGGGAAAAAAAAGGATTGTTTTGGTTGAATAATTGTATTTATTCATTTAGTATCTTCTATTCAAACTGTAAATTCTGCATGAATCCATCTTGTTACTTAAATTACTCTTTCACCCTCGTAGCTAGTTCACCATATCACATCTATTTACATGTCATACCTTCTTATATGACCTTTAAAACCTATCCAGAGCTCGAGGATTCTGCAGTTTACATAGATGCGCAATGGATAAACTCACATTGATGTGAAGTTGGTGTGTCGATGTTATGTGCATGTAGTGCTTTCTGTGCACTCACACTGGAATGCATCAACAAGTCAAGTCCTTTTCCACAAAGCTGAGTGACCAGGGAAACTGAGCTGATGCGCGGATGCTCAATGAAACTGTAAGCCGGCTAAAGTTGGCGATAGCTTCACTTTTCAAGGGAAAATGGATTACATCCATATAGCAGCTTTCTAGTCGACCAACCACCCAATGTATGCTCTCATTCACACAAACATTCATACACTGATGGTGGAGGCTGCCAAATACTGAACCCCAAGCAGTTAGGGGCTCAGTATCTTGCACAAGGACACTTAGAACCAGGAACCATCCAATTACTACATGACTGCTGTTTCTTGCTATATAAACAGCCTGAAATGACCACTGTTTCAACCCTTTATTACTTTAATATTCAATTTACATTCTTCTCTCCTTTGTTTGTGTCTTACACTTTTTGATTTCTATCTCTTAAGGCCTATGTTTGTGTGCATGTGTGTGTATTTTGGGGGGCTTCCCTTGCACTTTTTTTTGTATTCAGCGTTTTTATGTGGACACTGTTTTATTGGTTTTTAATATGAGCTAAAATTTCCATGCTCCCATGTGATTTTGTTTTATGAATACTAATTCTGCCTGGCAATTGCAAAACGGACAAGACATTGATTGCAGCCACTCAAAGTTTCTCATCTCTCTGCATGTTTAATTTGAAAGATTACAGTCCCAAAGGGCTTAGACACAATGCTTGGACAACTGCATGCATAGTGGTAAGCTTTGGGGTAATTTTGGGGGTAGTTTTTGATTAATGCTACTGTATTTGCCCTTGCTAACTTGCTATGACAACATATCAAAACAGCTTAAATCTATTAAATGTAACACCAATGCAGCAAAACTTGAATGATTTATATAATTCATTGCCAAGCAAATTTTGCACGGTCAAAAGTCAGCAGCTGCACAAGACTGTTCTGTTCTGGGACTAGAGCAGAAGATTTCAGTGATTAACACATTTTCAACTAGAGAGCGGGGAAGCAATCAGTGAAATCACCTGCTGTCGTGTTTGGTTAGACTGAAAACCTGCACCGCCTCGGCCCGCCGTGGCACATGGCCGCCCATCCCTGACAGAAAACCCAATCGCAGCCCCAGCCCATGATCAGTCAGGACGGAGCGACCCGTCAGCCGAGCGGCTCGTGGTGTGAATGCACGGTTAAAGTGTAAACGATGCCTGTGCTACACCTACGTTACACTTGATTTATTTTGGAGACGTTCCTGCACTCATGACATTCAGTCATGTGTGTGAGGATGCTGCTACTGTAAAAACAGCCTGGCTCTGGGTTTAGGAACAGGATGAAAACTGAGCCTGACAAATGTATGAATCTTTTTTTTCATGACTATGATCAATCAAAACAAAATCAGCTCCCAATTAGATTTAAAAAATATAAACATAACAAGCTTGATAGACTAGAAGGCCTCTATTTGCAAGGAAGTTGCTTTCATATTGCACTGTTAAAATCAAATTAGGTCATCTGAAAATTTCCTTACAGTCTTAAAAAGCACAGTTCCAAAAGCACAATATCAACCCATTTTGTCAAACATATATTCCAGGATTGCAACTGTCAATCTGTTGCTTAATAACCATGCATTCTGCTCCATGCCCACAAAAACATACACTTGTTGTTGATAAGTGTTGATAGGCTTTGAGTCCATGGTCAAGTAAAGGGATCTTCAGGTCTTTGAATGTCTCAGTCTTCCTTTCCTAAACTGGGGTGGTTACTCAAATTATTTGTAAATGTCTTCCAGGCCTTGTATTATGTATTATCGCTCATCTTGGAAGCCCAGGTTGGCTTAATTAATATAACCTGACATGTATTTATTTGTAGGCTAATTATTATGGCTTAAATTTAGCGAATTAACAAGCTTATAACTCTCTTCTTCTGCAATTTCTTAGTTTTCACCGGCTCTTTAAATATTGCATAATCCCATTCATAAGCATTTTGTAACCACATTAGAACCAAACCAAATGAGAGTGAGGCAAGCTAAATAGCTTCAGAGAAAAAAAAGTAAGCATTACTCATCTCTCAGATTTCAAAATATTCAGCTTCATACACAGGCAGGTCATAGTTTGTTTTGGTTAGCTGGCAGTAAAAGAGCTGGTACTGTGTTGAATTTCCTACCTTGTGCGAAGTCAAGAAAAATATTTTTCAGATACTTAACCGGGGCAAAAACTCCTTAATGCTATGTAATATTTATACTCCTCTCTGTTTTTGATGAAATCTTTTCAGGCAATATGATGCTGATTAATAGACACTGTGCCACTGCTGCTTGAAAGCATACCCCAAAAAAAAAAAAAAACTGCAACCGTGGCAACTGTGCCTAAAAGCATAACATCAATCTTTATGTAATAAACCAGTTTAGTGGTTTTTTTTTATTTAGACTTTCTTACTTGATGAAATATTTGCCAAAGCTGACAGGCAGCAAATATTTATCATTTCAAAATAAAAGGAGGAAAAATATTCTTGAGGGGGTCCCATGCCCTGTTTGAGAAGCATTTGTCCATCTAAAATGAAATCCTAATCATCTGAGATTATGTGCAGCTGGGAATATCTGCATAATCTTAATCTTTATTTTTTTTATTTTTTTTTTTTAATATCAACAACATGCTGCAGTCAGATTCACCTGGCACGCTTAAAACAAGCCTACAGTCGACACTTAAATATTTCAAGTCGGTTAAATTATCAGCACTTCAAAGTAAGCTCGTCATTCCTTTACCTAACATAAGTTCACGCTTATTTCCCGACGGACGCTAATTGCATTGTTCTGATTTGTTGTTCCATTGAAGAGACATGTGCCTGCTTTACCCCTGACATGACTGGTCTGCCTATTATATAATTAGATCAAAAAACAAATGTTAAACCCTCACATCAAAGACTCGTTTTGAAAAATCCATCTCTCCAATTGTGGCTGATTAGGAATCCTCCAGAGGCTGTTGCGAGGGGGAAACGTGCGTAGAGATGTAAATGAGATCGGCCTCCTGTTTTCTGCTGGATGGGAAAACAGACCAAGGAAGAGGGATTAGAAAGCGAGGTGCACTTCTTTTGTTGCGTCTCC
Organism: Holocentrus rufus; assembly: GCA_900302615.1. Classification (NCBI taxonomy): domain Eukaryota; kingdom Metazoa; phylum Chordata; class Actinopteri; order Holocentriformes; family Holocentridae; genus Holocentrus; species Holocentrus rufus. The sequence continues at coordinate 5,493 of OMLF01010719.1, forward strand.
CGCTCGCTCGCTGCACCTTGCTCCCCTTTTTTTCTCTTGCTCAATATGCCTTTCCCTCCTCACTCCCTTAATCTCTGTTGATGTTCTTCATCCCTCTAAACTCTCTACCCACTCTGTCTCTCTCTCTCTCTCTCTCTCTCTCTCTCTTGGCCTCGTTCTCTCCTCTGCGGACTTGTTTTGAATTTGCCTGAGCAAACAAATGGCTCAATCACTGGATGAGAGTGTGGGCAGCAGGTCGGCCAGTAACGAAAAGGTTGCTGGTTCCGTCTGCCACAGTGACAGAGCAGCGTGTTATACTGGCTCTGAGTCTGGTGGGTGGCTCATATTGCAATTACAGTGCTGAAGTGCCCTTGAACAAGGCACTGAGACACAATTTTACAAGCAATCTATTCATAGTGACCATATTTCTTCAAACAAGGTACAAAATCTGCCACTGGGATGAGAAAATCCCACTTGTTTCCAATGCTAATCCAGAATTTTCTGGAATCAAACATTTTCTTGACATTACTGGACTGATCTGCCTTATTCTGACTTGTTTCAACATATGTTTGACTAAATCCTGAAACAAGTGAAACTTCATCGGAAACAAGTGGGATTATCTCATCCCACCGGCAGATTTTAGCCCTTGTTTGAAGAAAAACAAGATTTGAACACTGCGATATGAGACTCAATGGCTCATTACAATGGAGATTTTTCGCTGTGCAAGTCTCACCCTGAACTTAAAAGCACCTGATGAGAAACCCGTGTGGGAGATCAGTGCACAAAAGTGGGTGGGCAACCAGTATTAATTAGCCAAAGCAATCTAAATTTTAATCTTAAGGGTGCTGGAGATACATTTACAATCTGCGGTCTATTCCTTTAATAGTATGCAAAGTAATTAATTAGGACGACAGCCATATAGGCCTATCTATTACACGTTGATAATGAATAAAGTAGTTCTCCCTACCCTTGGCCCAGTGCAGCAACTTTTATTCATTTTTTGGAATAAAAAAAATTATGCTAGGTCTGACATGCTAATAATGTCTCTGCTTTCTCCACAACATTACAGATGGTATTCACCCTTTAAAGAAACGCTGTTCTTTTTTTAAAATTGCCATTTAATTATCCTCTCGCATGTTTTCTCCTTTCAGTTCACTGACACCTCGGTTTGCATTATAAAAATGATGATGGAGGTTTTCAGAGGCACGGTTTATGGCTCGGCGCTGCTTACTTAAAAGGTGTAATCCGACACCTCAATAAATATAAAAAAAAAACAGACAATGAATATATCAAGTGTGACTCGTTCCCTGGCGTGTTGCATTAACTTTGTTTTGCCTATTCTTAACCACTAGAAATAAATAACAGTGAGTGTGCCGCTGAAAATAGTCCCCAACAGATACGTGTAATAATGCAATGCATGATAGATTCATCCTCCGCTTGCTATTTACAATAATGGATTGCGGCTCTCAGGCTAGCTGTGCATCTGCAAGTTGTGTTTGATGTTGGCAGGAAGAGAACGGGAGAGATGGATGTATGGAGAACACAAATGGGAGACTAGTGTTTATAAAAGCATACCAAAATGCGTTGTGCTTTTAAAAGTTGCACTAAGCCTTCTATCCCCACTAATTGAGGCCATGCTGATTCATTGGAATCGACCAAATACAGTTCTATTGTTGTGCATGGACATTTCTTCACCCGTGAATCAAAGCTTAAGAGCGAAATACAAACTCTCTCCTACCCAGCAAGATTAGATCTCTTGCCTTACTTGTCGATTTTTTTTTTTTTTTTAATCCTTTGGTGTAAAGCCAACACAGATTTCTCTGTGCAGTTTACTGATGATATCATGCATGATTTATTGGTACTGAAGTTCAAAACCGGTTGCTTCTCGGAGCTGCCAGCATGCAAAAATCCTTGTACGCAATTAAAGCAGCGGTGCCTCTGTGTATCCGCCATGGAGCATCGTCCTGCCTAAAATGATTGGATCAAAAAGGCAAAGAGTCACCTGGCAATGAGGAGCCATTATGCCGGTTAAGCATCCGGACATTTTCTTCCACTTTGCAAAAGGTAGGGCATTCAGTGCTGTACAAAAAAAAAGAAAAAATTGTTCTTCCATTCTAGGAATGGAGAATTACTGCATGATTGGCGCCTTTGTGCTTGTCTGATGTTTCCAGCAGATCTATCATTTGCTTTGTGCATCACGTCTGGTAGAGTACATCCTGGTGATATCATGATTGAAGGGTTGTACGAGAAACGGACTTGTTCCTAGACGATCAATTTAAATCTGCGATATGTGAGCGTTGCCGTGCACCAACCTTTTCTGAGCTACTGTCCACCTGAAACTATTAAAAAGCTGTGCATGGCCGGACAGGGCACCATTCTCCTCAGCATTTTCTTCAATTAAACAAAGGCATAATACTCTTCAAAAAAACAATATCCTCTTCTCCCTCCTAAATATCCATCCTCCACATGTTTCTCCTCAAATGCTCCAATATGCATCTGTGTTGAAAAAAATCCTCTCTATCTTGTGTTTAGCTCACATTACTTTACCTACTACTTAGTTCTTAATTCACCCTTGCACTCATTACTATCAGTCACTTGTAAAGCTGATGATCTGAGAATTCAAGCTTATTCTACTGCTGCACTTATTATCATTCACTCCGAATTAGAGCAACAGCTAAATCCCTCACAATGTCATGCAAACTGAAATGCTCTTAAAGAACGTTGCAAATTTGTGCGTGCGCACGCGCGTGCCAGTCCATGTGAGGCTCTTATTGGGTTGCATGTTTTTTTTTTGTTCCTCTGATTCTTATTAAATGCACACAATTAGCAAGCCATTAAATGTAATGAAATAAAGTGCATGGAGACACCATTAGTCTGAGAGCTACAGTGATTGAGTCAAGCATAAATCAAGGTGCAGATTAAGTAGCGTGGTGAGCGTTCCTGCCATTAAAGTTAGGGATGTGCTGTCTTTGTTTTGTGGAAGGCCGTAAAATGATAGGGCACCTTGGCTGCACTGGGAGGCCGATGCCAAGCGCTCAGAAACACCCATTATCAGCAACGGAGTTCTAGGGGCAAATCCATATAAAAGGTAATATGACTTGCAATTACTTACTACTGCAAGGAATGGTGGAATTACAGATGTCGCTGACTACTGTCCACGTAGATTCATGCTTTTATGACTGAAATATAGCAATTATTACTGACAGACATTTATTATGACTAAAGTACAGGTTTAGTGACATTTGCCCACCTCCTCTGTGAAAATCACATTTCAATTCACTTACAATACATAGAACATTTTGCTTATTGCCTATTAAAAAATCCTAGGGGAAAAAAGTACAATATCTTCCATTATTACATTGTGGAACTCATTTCTGAATAAAAAAAAAAAAGAAAAAGCTAGGCCCCAATGAAATCATGAGACTTGGCTCCACACGCTGGATCATGACAAACCAAAGCCAAACATTCCTTTAACGGTAAGGCTGATACCGCTTCTAGCGATACTAAACTACCAAGAGGCTTTTACAGTCTGCTATAAGCGAGAGATAGCGGCGCTTTTCTGTGATGCAGGGTGGCTGTCAGCTGAGCCGCATTCCTCATATTTCCACAGAGACTGGAGTAGGACACGTTGTTCCAGGACAGGGGGGAGATTGGGCAAGATGACAGGAAGATAGCAGAGGGGGGGAGGAGGGGTGCAGGAGAGATAGAACAAGGAGGGGACCACAAGAGAAGGATTACCTCAACATGGTTATACAGCAGGATCATTATCACCCTTGTTAGGAAAAGGATTTTCTGACTGCTGTTTTATAGGTCTTGAATAGAGCGCCCCATCTTACTGAAATAGCTGTGGCAGCCATTTTTGTGTGAGAGATTGTTCAGCTGTAACAGTGGAAAAGAAAAGGACTGATTTATATGAGGGGATATTATACACAAAATCCCTAGTACATTGTATAAGAGTATGAGACTATGACAGAACAAAAACTGGCAACGCGTACTTTGTATTTGCAATTTGACAAGAAGAATCTACCCTTTAATTCGGTGCAAAATGATAGCAATGTCCCTTTTTGTGAATGCAGCACATTTTTCGGAAAAGTGCCACCTCACAGGTTTGCAGGATTTCACCAATTTCAGATATACTGTAAGCTCGTGGCAGTGACAGATAGATAACGGAAAACAATGCAAAGAAATCAGTTTGAGGTATTAACTCCCGCCAGACTGAAATCCCCTTTGTAATCCATATTTCAAAAGCACAGGTTTTACCGTTTAAAGAGGCGGCGCAGAAGTGGACTAGGTGGGATTTCTCTTAAAAGCACAAAATGTAAAATGACCTACAAGAGCATTTAGAAGTCGCTATCGGTCTATCTGATGACCATCTATCACCCAATAAGCAAAAGAAAAAAGACAACAATGGTATCGGCTCACTTTTATTTTTCATAAGGCCCGGCAAAGCTCCACTTTAGCAATAGGTGGATAGTACCGTAGATCATAGTTAATGCGTTGTGGACTTGCCCTCTTGAACTTCACACAAAGTATATCATCGCCTTATCGTTACACATGGACCTTTCTCCGGAACCGGCTGTATGTCCCACTCTGATAAATGCTTTCTTCATCACCGCCAAAGATAAATCACCAAGCCGGCGGGTGCTAACCAGAATGCACTCCCCCCCGCCCCCAATCTCGCTCAATTGAGAGTCTTCTGAGGCCTCGGTGCAAGTGCAAACGCGGCCTCTTGACGTCGCATGAGTGAGTCAGTGTTCACCCCGGGAAGATCACAGGGGCATATTATCACCCACCTAAGCGGGAAGTGTGCGGATGCTATTGGAGATGAAAGCCGGTCTCTGCCCTGCCAAGTGACAGCATGGGAAGTGTCTGTCACTGCTAATCTTCTGCTTGTCCACGCATGAAAAAGCCTCCTGAACAGTTAGTCAAAACGAGTGAGTCACATCCGTCTGACTGCGCGTCCGTGCGTGCGCTCTTTTGTGCACGTGGCTCAGGTGCGTGCACGTGTGTGTGTGAGAGAGTTTGAGGCGTGCACGTTGTGTTTATGCATGCAAGAGTTATATATGGGAATGCTGGTTAGCTACAGATTCAAGCTTGTGCAAACAGGCAGCAAATACACATTCACCATTAACCCCTTAAGGTTTCCTTAAGTAGCTTCAAAGTTAAAAAAAAAAATTCCATAATGTACGACAATGCCACATCCATATTCTGTATCTACCTTAACTGAAGTTCCATCACACTTATATTGAGTGAAATATCCAAATCCAAGATGACGTCGTTTTATGGCTGCAGCATTACATCAAATAGAAAATATCTACATGTCTTGTGCATCATTTTATGCACATTTCCCTGTCTCCTATCTTTGGCAACCTTGGGATCTCCACTAGAAATTAAAATAAAGTTCTGTTGGTTTGAACAAAGCTTGCAGCTGTGCAGCAATGACGAATCCACCGATGGGACCAGTCGAGTTGAAGAGCCACAATGAAGCAGTGTTTTGAGAGTACTTCTTTAATTGGACATATTTCTGCTTGAAATAGTATAATAGGCAGGATAGAACAGGGAGGAGGATAATTCAAAAGTGAGTGTACGTCAATGGAATATCAATTGGGAAGAGAATGGGGAGTTCTACATGATAAGAGAGGCAAATGGGGGATTGTTCAAAAATCTCTAGTGATATTACTGGTTGGACCTACAATTACTCACAATATTTTGTTTCCCAGGTATGGAAAATAGTGTGATTTTGCTATAAAAATGCAAGAAAATAACAAGTATTGCTCTTCTTTGGCATGGAAAAAGTAGCTAATAAAGTGAAAGAGGTATTTTATTTTTTACTGGGACTTAAATTTCTCTTACAGCCTCCAGCCCTGATTGTCTGCTAGGCGCTCAGAGAGTGTGTTGACCTCTGTTTCTGATCATGGTCCAAGGCAAGGAGAGCCAAATGTCCTCCCTGCCACCCTGCAACGTCAATGTCCCTCCAAGGGGGGGCCTTGGTGAGGCCAAACAGGCACACAGGCAGCGAGGGCTTACATGCATCCGGCGAGACTTAGCCCAAACAGGGCCGTGGACAGGACACGGCATCACCAGGGGGTCCCTCCTGCAGATAGCCAATATCTCCTCCTCTCCGTGGGGGTATCGGGTGCTGGGATACCCTGGGAGAGGGAACAGGGCACTCAAAGGTTATCGACCGAGCCAGTAACCACAGGGAGGTTGGCTCTGGACGACTACTGGAGCTCCCAGAAAGAAAACAGACATGCCTATCAGTTGTTCCCACGCAAAACAAATGTTTTTTCCACCCCGACTTTATCTTTTTTGCCGCATTATATTCCGACAGAAGGCAAAAAAACCCCAAAAAAAAACAGCCGAACTGTTGATTTTCCTCTCATCCCTCCTGCCTGTGTCTCTTCGTTTGCCTCGGTTCTTTGTTCCTTTGTCAGTTGCTAAGTAATTAATGGTCTTGTGTCACTCAGTACATCTGCTGTGACCTACGCTTTGTTCTGTGCTTTCCTATTTGGGCATGCTGCAGGCTAAAGAAAAATTACTCAATTATGCTTACCAATGGCACGAGCAGCAACAAAAAAAAAAAAAAGAAAAAACAAAAAAAGAAATAACAGGTTATGATTCTAGCTTTTCCAATTCAAACCTGCAAATCACAATATTGATACTTTTAAACCCTATTATTTCACAGAATACATTTTGTTTTTCACTTTTACAAAAGACTCCACTCCTACAGCTGTCAGTATGGCAACTCACGACCCATCCACTGCAGCTTTGAGAAGTATGGAAGCCCCTCTAGACCACTACTGTAGGTCCATTCAATGTAATGGTGGTTGCTTCAACAAATCTCAGAACTGTTTGGGTGTATTTTCAATTCATAAACAACAAGCAGCGAGGCGAACTCGACGGAAGTACTGTCAGAAATACTTATGCATGCCCCTAACTAGACACCACTCACGCTACACCTGTCTGAACTGAGTTTACTAGTGCGTGAACGTGTTTACATTCTACCCCAAGTTCAACTTTTGCATTCTCAGTGTGTAGATTTAAGTTATTTCCGTGCAGAGTATAACACACAGAGGTGCATGCACAGCGTTCACATCTGAAACTGCACAAGACAAGATTGCTATATAAAAATACACCTGTGCTGTCAGTCTAAATCACAAACTAGGGCTGCAGTGTAGAGGAGCATCCCATCCCCTAGGTGAAATTCACTCCATGTGCTGAGATGAAACCGCGGTGCTACACAGGCGCACTTCACCCTCCTCTTCAGAAGGTGAAGAATACAAAAAAAGAATGAAATGCAATCTGTCTATCGGAACAACAGCGAGGCACGCAGTCCGTCCAGAAAATGCTGAACTTGCCAACATTAGATATTTTTTTGCCTTTGGCGTAAAGCGATCGCCGACCAGATGGGTTGCAAAAACATGAGTGTGGTTTACTAATGTCACATCACATGATTTCTTGGCGCTGAGATTTTTCAAATGGATACCACTCACTGACTTTTGGAGCCACCAATGAGCAAAGGTTTTAAAATAAAAGAAGTGGAAATATTAAAATCAGGCCGTGGCTGAAGTTGTCCTCCACTTTACTGCAATTATAGATGTCTAGAATATAGATCATGTATGAAGTATTGGATTGTACTGAATCAAAGTGTATTGTAGCATTGAAATCAAACCAAATTATTCCCAGCTCCATTATAAATTGGCCTCATATCACACAGCAACCAGCCTGAAGATCAGTGCTGAGCTCTAAACTGTGCTACCATTTTAAAGGTCTGGCCGATCTGATGAATGTGAACTTGAGCTGCGGCACAGCACAGCGTCCTTGTTAAAATCTGAGAAATGTTCTTGTTAATCAAAGTTCAGATCTGTTGAATGTACACGAGAAAATGCTCCCATGAATATTTCAGCTCGCATGTTTGATTTTCTCTGTCTTTCCATCTGTCTGCCTTGTCTCTCTCTCTCTTCAAGTGCAGACTGCAAGATCTCAGTAATGAGGGATACTTAAGTGGCACAACATCTAGTGCCGTTTGTTCTGATTATAAGATATTCGTGCATCATTATAACAGGTGATAACTGATGATACCATGGCTGACTGTAAATCTTCAGAGAGTGTGTTTCTTTATCACCTAATAGGGCTGGGTTTTGGCAAGAACCCCTTGATACAAGATGCATCACAATACGATTTGTATCATGATACACTGCAATAGTTTACAGAATTGACTGATAATGTATAAATAAAACCTACTGCATAACGCCTGGACAGATTAATAAAATCAACATATTATATGATAAATCAGGTGGCAAACTGACTCAAATCAATTTAATTCTCATTCTCTGATTAAAAGAGAATTAGTATAATGCAGTACAATGCACCAAAACAAACAGTACAAAATGGATCTGTATAGTACCATAAAATAATTAGAGGTTCCCATGTGGTTATTGCCTAAGAATCACTATGATATAGAGACTTTGGTTGAGAGTGTATGTTTTTACAATTAAATTTCTCCTGTTTCAGCATTCTGTCTGAAGGATTCCTGAATTTCTAAGTCCTGAAGGAGCTCGGAAAACGGTGAACTCACAACAGCGCCCAGTGAGGGCACATCAACCAGCCCACCACCACGGAAGGATCATACGGTTTCTAATTAGTTCTAATTATGCCTGGATCTAATGAGAGTACAGTATACACAATGTTGATAACCAATAATTAGATGTGAAACATGAAGTGTTTACAGTGTAATCCACCGGGTCAAGTGAAAGTACATTCGACGTGCAGGAACACGTTCGGGTGGGCGTGCCAACCACCGGGGTTAAATGAAGTGCTTGAAATAAATCACATTTGTATCTAATAGCTGTGTCACGTGTTCGCCTTTTAGATGATTTGAAAACTTATGCAAATGAAATACACGTTAGATTTTAGACAGGACTTGCTGATCCGAGAGAGATTTCAACTTGAATTATCTAAAATTAAAAAAAAATAATACACCTGTTATATTCCATCGAATGCATTGTTCAGCAGGGTTTATCACTGTGATGTGATGAGTTTTTTTTTTTTTTGACACTTTTTGTTTGAAGAGATCTGTTAGTGGAAAATATTAAGCCTGCAGCTGAGAGTACATTAAATTGTTGGGTAAATTGTGCAAATCTGTAGATTTTATCTCCATGATACAAAGCCATTACTTTCCTTACACATTGTGTTAAGACTTATTAAGGCCATTAGTACCATTTTATTACTACTACTACTATTTTTATCACTATCATCATTATCATAACTATCATGAGGTTACAACACATTATATTGGCGAAGAGAAAATCAGGGAGTGACAATAAAAGACAAGAAACTGTTTAAAGAGGCAGATTTAAAGCGATACTATATCAGCATTAGGTAAAACTGTTTTTATTTTTTAATAACTTCGCTGTTCTGATCTCGTCGGGCAGGTCAGTCCAGATGGAAAAGGCTGAGTCACGTTCGTTTTCAATGCAGAATCTGAAGCAACCCAATCCTTACGAGGACTTCAGGCTTTGAGGGGGTAAAACATCAGAGATACAAAAGCTCTCCACTTACTAGATGATATTTATGTGTTTCTCATTTGTATAAGGCAGATATGGTGGAATTATTCATAGTGTTCTTCTGATATTTCTTTGTTTAGATTGAATTACACACTGAGATGCAACTGTAATTTGCCCTCATGGGATAATGAAGTTAATCTTACCTTGCAGGCTAAAGATAGACTACCTTCTGGTAGGTAAATCAACTCTGTATATTCTAATGCTGTGCTAAGCCATGATCATAATGCCTCCCCATCCAGATCAGACTGGTTCCATGCAGATACCAGCAACCCACTGGTGTCCGTGTTAGCAAACGCCATTTCTATTAGATTTAGTCACACTCCTGTGGTTCGCTCCCCTGCTTTGTAGCGGGGTTTGCACTTTGTCCTAATAGAGCAAAAAGAGCACCCCTTGTCTGGGCAATTTAAAAAAGCAATTTGTTCTCTTTCTCCCTCTGTTTGCTTTTACTGTGTTCTGGCCCGGTGCTCAGGGAGCAAGCTAACCTTACATAAATTACTCCTAGCGCCTATGAAAATGTCAACAAGATGTGGCTAACTCCCGTCCTCCCAATGTGTGTGTGTGCGTGCATGATGGCGGGTGTATGACTGTTTGCGTGCAGCGGGTCCTTACAGAGTAATTTCTGTGTGTGTGTGTCTGTGACATCGGTGCATGTCCCGCCTTCGGTGTATGGGTTTAAGCGTGTGTGTGTGTAAATGCATGAGGTGTCAGGTTTGGGGAGACGGCAGGGTGGCCCGCTGGCTGCTGACGAGGATGGATGGATGAATGTGAACATCTCTTTCACGCTCCTTTCACAGCGACTGGGCTGATTCATCTGTCTGAGATGCCTTTGTCATTTCGCCTGTCTGATGTGCACTCCAACCACTCCCATTGATGGATTATTCTTAGGGGCCCCCCAGTATCTATATCTGAGTGCGCGTATATGCATACACAGATGCACAGATGCATGGTCATCTCTTAAAAGTGTTTGTCTTGCTGCGCATTTGTGTGCACATGTCAACGTGAGGGGACATCCAACTCTTTTCACAACTATATCCTTCATTGAGACAAGTGGTGTTTTGAAAAAAAAAAAGAAACAAGTGAAGGAAAACAAGTGCAGAAATGTGGCCTCATGCTGGTCTTGCCCAACACAAATGGTTCCTCTCGGCAGGCGGGTATCTTCTAGCCCCAGTCACCTGCTGCTTTCTCCCAGAAACTCTTAGGCTTTAGCTCTTAGCTACAATGGAGTTTTATCCGTCCCCATCATTTAAATGGGCAGAGTCGCATAGACAAACCTTTCTTTACACTGTGTTTTACTTTGCTTTAATGCTGTGCCACCGCCAGACAAAAAGCCCGGCTGAGGCTGCTGTGAAAAGAGAATACAGTCATCAATACAGTCTTTCTTCGACTGATCACAATCCACAGCCGTGCTGAAATCTGCCAGACTCCTACGCATTGTCTCTCGTGTTCATTACCTCACCCTGTTACAGCAATGTGGGGTGCAGGGGATGACTGGACGAGATGTGACAGCGGCGGCAAAGAAATCGGCGAAAACTAATCAGAGTTGACCATCCGCCAGGTCTGCAACCAAAGTAGAAATCGCTATTCCCCCGTGAAACATCTGTGAGTCAGAGCAAAACATGGATTACATTCTAGTGAAATCCATCCCACGCTGAAATAACTCTCTAGAAAGAACGCCCGTCCTGGGATCTGCCACGACACCTTGCAGTGTGCGAGCTCTGTAATGGATTGGGTCACCCTGGAGAAAGTTATGAAAGGGAGGGGTAAAGGGAAGGCCATCTGGGGATATAAATATAGTGTGTCTGTGTGTGTGTGTGTGTGCCTGGGAGTGGATGTGAGGCCTCTATCATGAAGTCACAAGGGTGCATAGTGTGTGTGCATGTCTGTCACTGACTGACTGACTGATGAAGTTAAACCACCAGTCGGCTGCATGTTGGCGTTTCCTCACTGGTCATTGCTCTTTCAAAATGAATCAAGGCAGCTTCCTCTTACATCCTCAAGGGGCCTTTACAAATTGCCGTTTAAACAAGGTTCTGTTGACATCATGAATAGTGAATTCTGTGAAATGCCTGTCACAAAGAACCAGTGACATTTTGTTCCCATCTACATGAAACTAAGATATTCCAATGGTTTTTTACAATTTTTGCATGGTTATTTCTGAAGATAAACATGTTTTTTTTCTGTCTCCACACCAACCATATTCCCTGAGTCTGCAAAGCATTGAGAAATTTCTTCTACCCCCTCCATTTGCAGGAACGTGCAAAATGTAGGGGTAGGGCTAAGTGGTTAGGCCAATGGAGGAAGTTGGGGTTGGGCCATTGGCTGCAGCTGATTCCAAATGTATTGCATGCTTAGAAAGGAATATACATGCATGCTCCAATCATATACTGGGTTTTGACCCTGTCTTGCTAATATGAGAACTTTAGAAAAAGCCTGTGGGTTCAAGTAAAAGAGCCATGAGGTTTTCAGCACCATGGATAGCTCCTGCAGTCCCACAAAAATGACAGCTCCTTCACAATATGCAAGTGTCCCCATTTTACACATCTAACTTCTAAAGCACAATTCCAAAACAAGAGAATACAATGATGGATAAACACGCCGGGAGTTTATTTGTGCTAGAAGATGCATCAGAAGATGAAAAGTAGGGTAGCTGGTCTTTGGTGA
>OMLF01010719.1:17718-37140 GCA_900302615.1 Holocentrus rufus
CTGGTCTTTGGTGACAAGTCATGTCACCTTCTTTAAAGTTCAACAGGTGGTGATATCACTTGCCACCACAAGACCAGGCACCCTGCATTTCACCATTAGAGGTCAAGCTTCACAGAGATTTGGGTTTGGGGTTTGGTTACTCTTTAAGTAAATGGCATACAATGCAAGGTAATGCATTAATTTGTTGTTCCCCAAGCACTTTATACCCAAAACTACTATCCCTATCGAATCAACCCCTTTCTTGGCTTAACTTTACTTTGCAACTTGTCATTCTAGTAAAATTAAATGCTTTCTCTTCTCAAGTTTACTGTAAGTAAATAGGTAAACTAGCTAACATTAGTATTTACAGCAACAATGTGATGATGCCACACCTAACCAACCAAATCAGAGTCACAGAAAAGAGAGAGGACATTGTCATTTTCACATTTCATTCCCCAGTCCATCCTGCATCCGGACATTTCAATAAGGAGTCTGAAGGACTGGAAAAACCAACACATTTCTTGAACAAAGGCGTTGGAATGCTCATGTGTTTTCACATTTAAGGAGACAAACAAGTAATGAGAGCACTGTAATGCTGAAGAGCCATCAGAGGCCAGGATGACTCAGACACTGTATTGAGTTTTATATTATGTTGGGGGACAAAAAAGAAAGCCATCAGCAGCAAAAGATAGCAGCACAGGCACAGACTGACACCGCAAGCTCTTTTCTCAGACGAGAGTTGTAATTACAGTCCTATCTACTACTCCAAGCAATTAGTGAAATGGAGGGGAACCCGTGCCCACACACATGCACACACGCACACATATATATAGGCACTTAATCTACATAATCACCAGAGGGTCAAACAGGGTGTGTGTGTGTCACCCTCTGTGTCTGCAAGTGATTGTGTGAGTGTGTGGAAATGATTTAACCTGTGTGACCACAGAGGGGGCAGCTCGGCAAATGACAGTGTGCTGGCCTGCACAAGCACTCTTGAATTACAGTCTTAATTAGGCTGGCAGGGACGGGGGCCAACGATGACCATCCCAGAGGGAGGAGAGGATACATAACCCCAACGCACCCTTCTTCACCCTCCTAAGCACACATGCCACATTCGGTAAAATTACACTTTGAGATGGCAGTATTCCAGAGTATTAAACTAAGGAAAAGTATTTTCGAGAACATAATGCAGTGCAAATTGCAAACACCTGTGTAACACTGTGACTGCAAGGTTCCAACATCATAATTACATACAATGTCTATAAATAGAATGAACATGTATAATATATGGGTACTTTAGCAAAATGAATAATATTAGGCAACTAGTTGGCTTCTGCTCATTGTTTTTCATGACTAACAGTGCATTATATATCCAAATGATTTCCTGTAAGCACTTACAGACTATTATTGTAACTACCATCCTCAGTTAATAATTTTCCAGTTCTTCAGCCCTGCAGATCCCATAAATGGGCTTGTCATTACAAATCCATGCTGCAAGGTTCATCACTGCTGCGCGACAAGGCTTTGTTAAAAGGTTAAGGTTTCCAAATATGTCCTGCTGAATTAAAGGGAAATGCGTATAAAATGATGCACAGGGCATGTAGATATTTTCTATTTGATGTAATGCTGCAGCCATTAAAAAACAATGGCATCTTGGCTTTGATTTTTTTCACATTGACATTGATTTCCTTTTTGAGTTTACCCTTCTGAAACTTAAGTTAGAAAAACATTTTTTCCCATGTTGCAGGACAAAGTTCAAGGGGTTTTAATACACCACTATAACACTGTACAAGTGTTACATCTGTGTTCAACATTGTTTTTCTCTGCTCAGGTTTTTGCTCCCTTGCTATTTTGCTAACTCCAACATCTACTCGCACATTATTTCTCTTTATCCCCCTTTTCGCTCTCTCCCTTTTTCTACTCTATCCAGACTATTCAGAGTGTACCTTTACCTTCGCTTTGCCCCAGCATTGTCAAACCTGATGACACAGGGGCCGCTGTGAAACTTTTGAACCGTCACATTACTTTTCATCGCTCAATCACATCATTTCCTCTGACAAACCGCAAAAAAACAGTGATTTCAAACAAGCAGAGAAAAGACCGCCTGAAGGAGCTTGACTTGCCATTTCCAAAAGAGGATGGCAAAAAGCTTTTTGGAGCCTTGAGAGCTGTCAGATCAGGTGAGAGACGAAATACTAATTGGCTGATGCCACATGAAATGCATTTCAGATTTTTTTTTTTTCTTTCCCCGGACTTGCTGAAGTGGTTCGTCACCTCTCACACTGTAAACCAAGGTTTGCGGGCCTGATAAGAGCGTCTAAGGAAAAAGGCGTTCCCGTCATGCATCGTCTAGCGAGTCGGGCTTGTCTGCGGCAGGGAGTGGAACTGACTTTTTTGTCGCTGTCGTCTTTTCTCTCTCCAGCACTACGCCCGAGTGTGATTCTGACATTCAAATCTAACCGAAAAAGCCTCGCGCCCAGCAAGCTGCACACACTCATGCGCGGATCCAGTCACCGAGGACCAGCAGGGACAGGAAGGTTCAGTGAGCGAGTGAATAAATAAGCTTGAGCTCTGTGCGCGTGCGGGTGTGTGCATGTGTGTGTATGAGAGAGAGAGTCAACTAGGGAAAAGCGGGCGTCTGACTGTCTCCTGGGTACTGATGTGTGTGCTAACCACCGCCAGCATTTCCCCTCACTTCCAATCTCGGCTAAGGTAATTGGATCCCCCCGCTGAGCGGGCGGCATGCCTCCGCGACACGGGAGAGTGTGTGTTTACATCGCGGCATGTCGGTCAGTCGGGTGGCCTCGACGTTAGGCGGAAAGGTGTTTGGCTCGTCTCTCAGAATGCAACAGAGCGTGGCGATGATTACCTGCAATGATAGCAGCTCGGCTGTTGACTCAACACAACAGGGGATGGAGCCGCACCTGAACGAGACCCAGGCTGGCGTCCAACACTTGACAGGCCACAAAACGGCTTGGGTCTCAATCCAAGTCGCCGGGCCTACATTTTCATGCCGGTTGACTAGATATACATCAAATGCATTGTTTGACTGTGATATACATCTGCTTTTTTGACAAGGGTGAAGCGTGTTTTTGTTTACTGGCACAAAGGGTGTTTGAATTTGTGATGGGAGAGGAATAAAAGAGCTTTTATGAAAGTCGGTCTATTTTAAAAACTCTGGATGAAGGATGGGCAGAGTGTGAAATCAATACCCAGCAAGCACCAAATGCTGATGCTTCATGTATAAATCAGACAGGGTCACCTGCCACATTGGTCAGAAACTGTTTGAGATGATAATGCCTTTGCCCCTTTTCAAACTTCCTCTCTGACCGTGAGCCAATCAAATCAAAGCAAAGCGATGGTTCTGTGTCAAACAGGCTCCTGATTGGTGGAATGTTGCGCTGCTCCACCAAAGCATCTAAACTTTTGAAAACCTGTCGTCAACTTGTGCTGTCTGGTCATGTAGCTGCATTGTTGGATGAAACACTGAATGAATGAATATACGGTCAGAAAACTATTTGTTATATAATTCAGTGAGTCACTAAATTTGTATTTGCCTTTATTGAATGCCTCACACAGTGCCTTACAAAAATGACACAGGGTGAGGTATTTGTAGGAAATTGCAAATGAATTGTGAAATTGTTTTTAATAATTTTGGCAGTTTGTTTTTGTGTTATTTTGTTTACCAGCCATTGCCAATGAAGCTAAAAGGTTAATTTTGTCCACTGGGGAAGGATTCAGCTTCATTCAATCAACCAGGAAGTGGGCTTTCTTCCTAAACTAAACACTGAAAACAGTAATTATAATATAATAATCCTCTTTTGTTCGAAAGTGAAGTGTATTTTGAGTAGGTTCAGAATGGTTTAATATAAAATATGTGGTTTATCACAGCAACCCCGCTTCATTACAGGTGATGGTATTTGCACTTGCCTCCCCGTGATTTGTATCAGAAGTTAAATTAGCCATCTCTTGCTGCAAGCCGAGAGCAACACAACTTATTGTTTATCTAACAAGCCCGGCTGTAAAATTCACCACACCTTCTCACAATGAGACTCTAATCTCTCTTACAATACAGAACAACTTATCAAACTGCACCCAAGGGTATCCATTCTTCAAAATGCTGCACATCAACACAGATCTAGGGAAATATGCCTTTAGCTATTATGTATCTTACAAGTAAAACAAACCTCAGAGAAATGAAGGGAAAAAAATAGCTTCTTATTTCTTGATCTCTCCCTTTTCTATCAAACAGTCATTAGAGCGACAGGAGTATTTGTTACATCTATTGTCAGTGCTTTGCAGCTTTGACCTTGGCACTCATTATCGTTATTGCTCGGAATGTTGCTGATCTAAGAATTTAAGCTACATTGTTGAAATCATTATAAGCTGCTCAAAGCATTGATGATACACCAAATGTGAATCAAAGTATTAAATTGGAGGAGCTCATTCAACCCTTACAGTTAACGTGAATCCCCAAAATAAATAATTTGTATGTTTAGTTGCAATTTCACCCCCTTAATTTGTTAAATACTAGAGAAATAAAAAGTTAGAAAGCGGCTACTAGTGATGTAAGTTGCATCTTTGGGCCCATTTTGCAGTTTGCTGGTGTGTTTGTCTGTGTCTGACGGATAATTGGTCAAATGTGGACAATCTGATGTAGTGATATTTCCGGCTTAGCTACAGTGAGAGAATTTCATAGCAGACAAATCAACAGTAAATGTCAAGTTTGGGTGTCAGCTTCTCAGAATCAAAGAGCGAGGGCTTTCTTTCGAGACTCGGGATTTTTCACTGGCATGCAGCAATCACACGGCAAGAAATCTATCGTGGAAAAGGGAGGGATGACAATTTCTCCACAGTATCCTCAATAGGCCGTGATGAAATGCAGCCACAAGACATGCAGCAAAAGGGGGATCACTTTTGGTTTTTCTGGAGCAGAGAGACTCTTTGCTGTTACTATACTAACACAATCACTACTGCTCTTTCCATGTATGCAATGCATTCAATAAAGCTAATGATTTTGGGAGTGGGAGAGTCCGGACAAAAGCATAAACCCAGTTAGTGAGTGAAACTGCAGACCCTCAGCCCCATGCATGCATCTATACTGACATTTAGCTAAACTGTCACAGAAGTTTCAGTGGCTGTCAGTCAATTGCCTTCATTCTAATTCTGTTTTACCTTACTACTTTATCTACTTTTCAGACTCCACATGTGGCTTCATTTTTCAAAGGCAACTAAGGATCAATGCAGCTACTTTGTACAACCAGTGTCTGTGTGCTGAATCCCAAAGCATCCAGCTAAAAATCGGCATGGCTGATCTTGATTTGCGTCACATATTTATCTAACCCAGAGACATCTGATGGTCACAGCACTTCCCATGCACACTAAAGCTCCTCCCCCTGCTAAGAGTGGTTCGCTGTTGAAAAATACCGATATGCAAATTAGTGAATGATGTCATCTAGCAACTTGTAGCTAGTTTAAGGCAGCCGATTGCTAGTCTCCAGCTTTGTAGCTCTTCAACTCATTTGACAGAAGTCATTAGCCAACATACAAAACACCAGCAGCAACACTTCACTTTAAAACTAGAACCAATGACATATGAGAAGAAACAAGTGATTTTTTCATTCATTTATGAATATAACTTTAAATCCTGGTTTATTAATAACCTCTTCAACCTTGACAGTCCCACCAGCAAATGTCTTTGCAAATACAGGCTGCTTTGTTCAAACCAACAGAATTTTATTTTATACTCGAGTGGAGATTCTAAAGATTAAAAGATACCAAATATGCCCTGTTCAATTGCAGGGAAATGTGTCTAAAATGATGCACAAGACATGTAGATATTTTCTATTTGATGTAATGCTGCAGCCATAAAACAATGTCATCTTGGCTTTCAATATTTCACTCAAAATAAGTGTGATGTATTCTGTATCTGCAATCAGCAGATACAGAATATGGATGTGACATTGTCATACCATATAGAAAAAAAAACGTTTTTTCTAAGCTACTTAAGAAGAATTTTAAGGAAAAAATTGGGTTTAAGATGTTAAATCACTACCTGAAGAGGCAGTAACATTGGGTTGAGGAAGAGCGGAGAAACGCTGTGTAACAGTCATATCCAATTTTCTTCATAAAGTATGACTGGCATATAAATGATCATTAATAAAAATAAAGAAATACTTTATGATAGTGGACCACCCATTGAGTGGATGCAGCTGTCATTCTTCAAAGTTTGACAAGAACAACACTGGTGCTGAATAGCCCCACCAACAATTCAGCTCCCCAAGAAGTCACACAATGTTTGCTAACATGTCTGGCCATCAAAGTCAAGTCTCGCCATCAAAAACAACACCGTGACAATGGTTGAGTCCCACAGGTTTTTGTCTCTGCTTTTGATTGGTTTAAGATAAAATTCTAAAGAGCCACTTCTCCAAATGACTTGGATTTGAAAGGGACGGGGAAAACAAAGCAGGCAGACGAGACAAAAGCGGCAGCTAATCCAAAGCTAATCATTCGTAATAGCAGACATTAAACACGATCCATTGACAGCCACTGAATACGAACGAAGTATACCTCGTTTATCTGCTCAAAGTCAATAGAACGAAAATGTCGGGGACATACAAAAGGCATATCTCAGCGCCTGTGAAAACCCGCAGCACATTTCCTGTGTATAATTAATAGAAACCCTCATTCAAGCTGAGAGAGGGGGGGAAAAAACAACATAATTAAAAGTAAACACCCTGAATTGCCTTGGTCGCGCCGTCTCTGATCCCTTGCTCAAACACGCGCGTGCACACCACGACACACGCGCACTTATGGGAAATCCGCATGCACACATATGCATTTGATGTGCAATGCATGAACAGGAAGCATGCACGCTTAAAAAGACACATGCACGGAAAGAGAGAGGAGGAGAGAGAGGACGTGCACGAATGCAGCTGATGTATGTGTAGATAGATGCATGCACGCGCGCACACATGCACGGGACTCCAGGCGTGTACGCACACACCGCTACACACCCACTCGACGGTGGCGCTGACAACCCACGGAGGGGTATCAGCGCAGCAGCTGGCGTAGCCCTGGGCACTGGGACTCTCTGTGGCTCCGAGCGCTGTGTTTAAGACTCATTGCCCGGGGGCCCTGCCACCAGGAGCTGTCACTCAAAGCCGCAGGGGAGGGGCCTCACAACAGGAGGGAGATGATATCACTTGTTTACACTACCTATAGGGGAACTGCGTTTAGGGGCTGCGGGATTTAAATCTTGACAAATACATCATAAATAAGAGAGTGGCAGTGGGGAATGAGGCAGATTTAAAATGCATGTAAAACTGAGGCAGGTTTGCAGGCAGGTAACAATGTGGGATGGGGCAGCGCATCAACAGGGTTCCAACTATATGTATTCCCTGACTTTTCCATAACTTTCCATGACTAAAAGGTTGAAGTTCCATGACCTATATGAAGAAAACATGTTTTTCTCCTTGGCCAAAATGTAAAACACACCTCAGATTAAGGTCTTATTAGTAAGTATAAGTTTGTTTGTTTTTTTTGGCAGAGATGCAGGGGCTGCTTCAGATCAACTTTATAACTATCAGTATATTTATGTATCATGTTGGCACTGTTGTGTAGTCTTGTGTATTTGTAAATCGTGCGTAACACTGTTGGCCTGAAGGAATGACATTCCATTATACTGTGCTCTGTGTATAATAAGGATGACATTAAAAAACTTGACTTTCTTTATTCTGCTTTATTCTGCAGGGGAAGTGAACATAACATAAATAATGTGTTTGGTAAATATGAAGCTAGTGATGTTTTTAAAATTGAGGCTGACAAAATTCCATGATATTCCATGATCTGTGCTTTTCACAATCCCATCATTTTCCAGAAATTCTATGACGGGATCGAAATCCAATATGTTGCAATACAAAAAAATGTGACAAACGTGGAGCGGAATAACTGAACTGTGATATTAGCCCCTTTTTATTCCGCAGTAGTCTTCACAAACGAGACGGCTCGCCCCGTCGCAATTCCACCAGTACTTCATCTCCGGCTCATTACATTATTTGCTCTTTGTAATGACAAAATTTTCGAGTTGTTTACATTCCGGCAAGCCAGTGTCATCGCTGGGAAAAAGTTTGCAGCTCGGAAATGAACCTGGTTCTGCACCGTCATACTCTGCTGTCACTGAACTTTTATTTATCAGATCAGATTGCCCTTGAACAGAGAATTGAACCCCGTATCGTGTATCGAATCATATCGGGAGATAAGCATTTCCCTAGTTGCATCCCTTGTTATAAAAGGTAGAGAGTCTACCTATCTGTTTTATTTTAGTTCTGGAGGTTCAGCTTACAATTTCAGAGAGAGTTTGAGTTGGCACATACCCACACACACGCAGATATACACAGCGCTCCTCAACACACCACCCGCCCACGCTCGTAAGCTAAGTTTAATATGTACCAGGTCCCCAGAACTACACTTGACAGTGAACATTAAGAGCTATGCACAAAAAAAAAAAAAAAAAAAGAAAAGCCCTGCACAACTACTGTATCTCGCCTAGATTTTCAATGTCACTCTCCTTCCCTTAGGGCCCCAAAAAGACACTTTGTCTGGCACGTATACTCTTGGAGCTGCTAAAACATGAAGCGAAGGAATTGTCAGGTCCCCATCAATCTTTCACTGATGCGTCGTATGTTTTAAAAAAAAGTCTTTTGGCTGTCAAATATTAATGTATAAAAAGCTTGCGGTGAGAAAATATTTTGAATAGGCTCACAAAGGAGAGGACATAATGTCTTTCTGGTGTTCGGTGGAGATGGAACCTGTTACCCTTCCTCTCCTCTTTTTTTTGTTTTTTGTTTTCATCGTTTCTGTTTACTTTCTTTGTCATTTGGCTCTTAACTTTCGCCCCTTCTGCCGAGTTTTCCCAGCAGCAGAGTTTTCGAGCTCGGTGAAGGATACTGAAGGGCGCTGCGCCCCACTTCCAGCTTGTGACCTTTGTCTCTCCCAAACAGATTGTTTGTGGGGAAAACAGCCCCGTTCTGTTGATGGCGAGGACGGCGCCGTGCGCCCGCGGTGCCATTTGACGTCTCCTCCTATTGAGATCGCACTTGTGCATTTAAATACTCTCACGACCAGATAACACATTCGGAGGTTTGGAATACATTTGCCAAGGCATCTTTTACATTCAAAGTATGAATTATTCAAACCTGTACATTTTTTTCCCCATCGCCTGTATACATACATACATTATCAGTGAAGCTACTCTCAAGGTGGAGATATTATAGAAAGCAGATCCACTCCATTCACTGATTCTCTTATCCGTGTTATTGCTCTTTTGATGTTTCAGTCAGAGAAAAGTGCTTGAGCCTATCTGCATGAGGCTAAATGGTCCAATATGTGAGAGCATGTGTGCATGTTACGCTTATGTGCGTGTATGTGTGTATGATGAGAGGAGCATTTACCACCGCTACAGAATAATCCACATCCAATGGCAATCAGCAATTTATGTGACTGGAACCAGGCTTGACCTAAGATAGCCTCTTGATAAGAAGAAGTATGAAGTTTGCTTATTAGCTACACTGGGTAAATAAGTTCTGCATGCTCCTGCACATTCCCATCAAAGTCCAGGGCGATGTCACCATACAATATTAATTCCTCAAACTCTGCTTTTTCCTTAAACTTAAGAAAAATATAAACTTAAAAGATTTTATATATACGTATATATATAAATTCTGTATCTGCTGGTTGCAGTTTCTTTGAAGCTACATCACACTGAGTGAAATATTAAAAACCAAGATGCCATTGTTTTATGGCTGCAGCATTACATCAAATAGAAAATATCTACATGTCTCATGCATCCTTTCATA
Organism: Holocentrus rufus; assembly: GCA_900302615.1. Taxonomy (NCBI): domain Eukaryota; kingdom Metazoa; phylum Chordata; class Actinopteri; order Holocentriformes; family Holocentridae; genus Holocentrus; species Holocentrus rufus. The sequence continues at coordinate 27,555 of OMLF01010719.1, forward strand.
CACATTTCCCTGTGATCCAGCAGGACAGATTCGGGATCTCTGGAAACCTTGAGATCTCCACTAGAATATAAAATACAGTCCGGAGGGTTTGAACAAATAACAAACCCACCCATGGGCGCAGCACAGTTGAAGATGTTAATTATCTGCAAAATTTGAATCCACAATGCGTTCTGTGATTTCCCAGTGGAACCAGGTGGGTCGCTTTTGATGCATCGGCATCATGATGCAGAGTGGCAGTCTATGAAATTCAAACTGTACATGACATTGACTAAAGCTTCTGATTCCGTTGTCTACATGGCAGAAAATGCTGCTTTGCCGGCCTCAAAAGCCCACCAGGAGAAATTTGAGCAAGTCAGAGATGAGAAGCGGGGGGAAAAGTTGGGAAGAGGGATGAGAGAGAGAGAGAGAGAGAGAGAGAGTCAGCCTAAGTGAGAGAGACAAGGAATTCCACTGAGCGCCATCCTCCAAGGCCTGTCAGTCTCATCTTTCCACCAATAAGACCAGCTGCTGGACATTTCCCATAGGGCCTCGGGGCTGAGCTGTTCTCCTATCAGGCCTGTTTTGGCGCTCCCTCCTCTCCCTCGGAGCAGCAGGGCCGTCACACCTGTCAGCCAGCCGTCCCACCATCTACACTTACAGCCTCCCAGCGATCCGGTTGCAACGCGGCATACTGTGGACGTGTGTATGCACGTCTGTATAGTGTGTGTATATAAGCGTATCGTGAACATTTCTGTATGTGAGGTCTCAGTAGGTGAAAGTAGACCTGTGAAATACTCTTATAGTAGTTTCATTATTTCGGAGCTGTTGTAATATGGAAACATCATTCTCTTGCATGTGGTTTATTTAATCCAAGATACTTTGATTTTAGCTGGTACAAGTTATCTGGCAAATTCTAATCCAGAAAAATGAGATAAAGGGAATAAGAGTAGAAAATCTAAACAGGATCAACAGGCATCTGATTGGCTGCCAGGGCACTAAGACTTCAAGGCACAGCAGCCTGTTTCATTGCCACATATGCCCATATTCCATCAGAGTTAACCTATAATTAAAAAGATAATAATAAAGCAGAGTAGTAATGACATGTTTTCACTCAATTGAACTGAGTAGAGTGAATTCAATTTTTTTTTCCATCTGTCTGTCTGTCATCAAGATATCTTAAAAAGTTCTGGACAGACTGATATGAAACTTTATAGAAAGGTGGGTGCTGAGATAAGGAAGAGTTGATTAAATTTCCATTCCAGTCAGCCACAAGATACATCAAGGACAAGCAGAAACAAAACTCAACGGGTCGCAATTCACCTCATTCACCTCGGTTTTCATGATATAAAATGAATGGAGATGACTGGCTGCTCTGCTGGCTGACTTTCATTCAAAGCAATACAACAACGACAAGAAAATATAACTCCACCATGGGAAATGTTCTGTTGTAGCAACTGAGATCATTTCTATAGCTGTCATTGTGATGAATCCTACTCTACATTATAGCTGAGTTTTAACACTGGGGTCCACGGCACCATGGCAACTATTCCTCTTCATGACGTCGGCAAACTCAATATGGAGGAGAGGTGAATAAGGCAAATTTCGGATCTGGCTCCTTGGTGGAGTTTTACGCTCTGATGAACACATTTTCTAGTTGTTTATAAAGTTGACTGAAGTATGGCTCAATTAAATGAATACATTTTAAAGTTTGTAGATTGTGCTCATGATGCCAATAGATTTGTGTCTAAAGGACAAATTTCCATCAAAATAAAATGAATAAAATCTGCATCATGTAGTCCAACAAATGCAGTGTCCAATCAGACACTGCAAAACAAGTTTTTTTAATTGAAACGATGTTGAAGGCTATCAAAGAGTGCCAATGGTTATTTTTAGTGCATACATTTAACTTAACATGTATCTTTCAGAAACCAAAAGGATCTTTGTGTTCTAAAAGCTTGCCTGTGTGTAATAACACTTTTATCTAATGACTCCAGCCATGTCTGGAAATGAGTTCATGAAGTTCAAAAAGTCACGGCCATAATCCAGAAATCTCTGACAAAACTTGAAAATTTGCAGGTTTGAGTTTCAGGAGCTGTTGTAACAAGTTGGACTAAATCTTAAACTTACTTTCAGGAACTGAAAATCCCTTATCTCAACATATCAACAAACTAGTCCAGCGAACTGAGTTATTCATGTACAGTACGAGGAACAGGGCCCTGAGCTTTCATCAGTGGTGACACTTGCCTTGCTGTTAATTATTTTCAGAGCTACTACTTTTGTTTTCTTACAGCATTCATGCCCTGACTCAGTGTTTCACAAATTGCTCTCAAGTTATATAAAATTGATACAGAAATGTGACAGGCCTGGGCCTGTCTGGGACAGGGAGAATTGTGAGAAATGTTTCATCAAGTTGAGTGTAGCTTATAGCCGAGTTATCCTCAGAAGTTTGGAACAGGAACTAAAAATCAAACTTTTATCGCTGCACTGTTGTCAGCATACTGACAGCGTGCATCACTGTGTGGTTTGGTAACTGGACCAGCCAGGAAAGCAACATTTTTCAAAGAACTGTAACAAAGCATTAAAAATCACTGGCACATAGTCACCTCAGCTGCATTACACCTATAAAACTACCGTGCCCACAGGGCACCTGTTTTTTAGCTAGAAGCAATAAAACAGATACATGTTGGGAGCTCTGGCTGAGGCAACTGCTGTTGCTATGAGACCGCTGATACCCAATTTGAAACATGGCAATCTTTTGCAAAAAAAAAAAAAAGTTGACATATTTTTAACTTTAGTGCTCACTGTTCTGAGCACAAAAGCTCATCTGAACACTCAGCAGTGTCAGGAATGCAGAAGAGTGCGCCTATTCTGCACAAAATGACAAGCAAAAAGGAGCCGGGACTGGAAAAACAGGTTCCCCATGGACACATGGCCTATAATTTGATGTATGAGGAGAGTTTAAATTATCTTCCGGCACACAAGCCACCCTGATCGCTCACTGCTCACCTTTCTACCATCTGGTAAAATCGTCCAAGTGACACGCCACATACTCCTGCATCATAGATCAGACCTATCCACAGGCAGCCGGGATGCTGAGTACCAGCAGTCACTGTCACTTAGACCCATGCACACACAGCATTTACTCCTCACTACTGTCTGCATGTGCTCTGTTCACCGTGCATTGTATGTATCATTTACTCTTTTTAACTAATGTAACTATGGGGTATTGTACATGCTCAAATGTCCCTGTGATACATGTATGAGCACATTTCTCTGCAGGCAACACTTGCATCTAATAAACCTGATGGTGTGAACAGCTAATGGTGCACAGTTGCCCTTCAGAATGCATTTCTGCGCTTGTGTTGCACTGAGCGACAAAAACAACAACAACAAAATCAAGCCGACAATCAAAGACAAAACTGAATGGCATAACAGAATCTAAATGCCAGCAGCCACTCGAGAGAGCTGAATCCATACTGCAAAAATCGCACTTCCACTTCACTGCAGGAGGTGCAGGAGACCTGTCTATGTTTAGTCACAAATCCAACATTCCTTATAGATGACTACTTCCAAGGCCAAAGCAAGCGTAACTTCTTTGCATTGCCTTTTTATGTCCCTGGAAAATGTTTAACTGCCACCCTCCCCAAAAAAAGTTCAGAGACTTTGCACACAGTCCTTGATTTTTAGTCCTAACCTTGATGCAGGGAAGTGATGAAGGTTGCCCCGGCCTCCCCTGAGTGTCACTGACATATCTCATACCAACAGAATACAAGAGCCTGTGGGGTGCTTTGATTTATTACCGGCCTAATTAGGTCACCCGAGGCCAAGATTCATTTGACAGGAAATGGAATCCTAACCGCATCCCTCACTCCTCTCTTGCCTCCATCCTCTCCACCCCCTCATGACCTCCACAACCCATGCTAATAACGCACATTAGCTCTTTGTGCTCCGGCCTCTTTTGACGATGGTCATAATATATGGAGATCTCACTCCATACATATGGAAACATATGCTAATTTGTGTCTAAGGCTCCACAATTACAGTAGTAAATCTGGCGGGAGGACTGTGCTACAAATCAATGTAGTGCAGCAACAGTAATGACCCTAGCCATGGGGGAGTTAGCCTGATGTAGTCGGGCTGGTTAAATCATAAAGACAGTGTATAAGGTGGAGCATATGGAGCGGCTGAAGCAGCGCGACGCTCCGATTACTCCCTCATTCAGAAAGACTCCGGCTCGTTGCGCAGAGAGAAGCATTAGGGCATTAGCTTAAGAACAGATAGAAAAAAAATCCACACATTATATTCCATGCATTGTATCATCTGATCTGTGCCTTATCTCGGAGTGTGTGCAAGGTGATTTGATTTGTTATTCCAGCAATGTGCAGAAGTGCACGTGTGTGTAGTAAAGCGAGGTGGAGCGATATCGCATGCATTTTAATGCCTTGTTTGCATGTATGGGTGAGATGCGCGCAACTCGACAACAGCGCATGCACGCCTGCAGCTACTGACTGCATCTTAGTTAGTATGCGTTTTGGTGCTTTAAACTGCTTTGTATCCCTCCGCGTGAACAAGTGTCAGTTCCAGTGTGTGTGTGTGTGTGTGTGGTGAAATGAGGGGATTCAGCCCGAGCAGCGGCAGCAGGTACCTCTTGTTCAGCGATGAGACTAGAAGCGATCCTATCACTGCTGCCACCAAGGCTCATCAATAACTCTGCCAGAGGCCTCTAAGGGTGTAGGTGTGTTTCCACCACATGGGCCATGGGCACCTGCCCTTCATTCCTAAGCAATTAGGAATCATGTGTGTGTGTGTGTGTGTGTTGGAGGGGGTGTGTTGTTGCATATGCAGCCACTGTAAAAAAAAAAACAACTTAATTTTACTGCAACCAACAGCGAACGACTGCTGTGCTGTTGCCCTGCTGCCAAAATGCATTGAAGAGTTCATTTACAAAGAGCTGCCTCCATATTGGAAGGAGGGAAAAAAATGATCACTTGAGGCTCATCATTCAATATCCCTGGAATACAGAGCATTCTGTCTGTAAATGTGCAATCATTATCAATCAAACGGGGGTTTAAAGCTGCAGTGGGCAGCGGTGCACCTCAGCAGCTATGAGTGGCAGGAAAAATTTGAATTTCAATGCAAGGCAACTGTCTAACATGACATTAGTAAGCTGCACAAAGCACAGTCACGTTTACCAACCAATAGTTTGTGATCAAAGAAAGCAACAAGATCAGGGAGGTAAACATGTTGGTGAGTCCAGCTTTCTTTAAATAGAGTGCTTGCTCACTGCTGTTTAGGAGACAGATTGTACATTGCTCTTTTATTTTGGTTTGTCACTTCCTGTAAAAAAAAAAAAAAACAATTTCATTCCAACAAATAGGGCAACTCTACCCTGGCGAACACCAGACTCCAGAGACCCTCTCTCCCTCTCTCTCTGGAGTCTGGTGCGAGCCAGACTCTGGAGAGTAAAGCCTCCTCTGATCTTGTCATGTTATTACACAGATAATGAGAGCTGGCGTCTGCTTGGGTAGCGAATCGCCGACATGAATCACGACCGCAGAGGTGGCCGACGATGTAGCAGGTTGAGGTGCAGCACGCGTCCATGTGATTGGCAGGCCAGGGGCATCTCAAACATGAAAACCTATCAGAATGCTCAGATTCTGAGCAAGGAGCCTGTCTGGTCCAGACTCGTGGTAACAGCTCCTCCTAAACTTCTCTTGGTACAAATTTAAGCTCTTCAAATGTTGACATTTTGTAACTTCAAATGGTGAATACCTGTATCTGATATCGGAACAAAACTCTAGTCCGGTTAGATCCGGTCCTGTTTGCCAGCAGTGAGATGGTTTAAAGAGTAATTTGGGAGCTGGTTGTTTGAGATACACAGGTTTTATTCTCTAGCAAACCTCCTCAGCTGAAACGGAAAACACAGGAGAGAACAGGCTGCAGGCTCATGAGGGATGACTGGATAAAGGGGGACTTCAAGAACTACCCTTCCCTGTATCCTGCAGCTCGGGGCGGACTAACACATGTACCTCAGTCCCATTACCATTGGCGGACAAGCCGGCTGCTGTTCCAAGGCAAAAGTCCTTGACACGGCAAAGCACACAGGGTTTTCACATGAAAAATAAAACAAACATGTGTTTTAAGAATGCAAATTCTCTAAAGCGTGACATGAATATGGCAAGAGGAGTTGTTTCTTCCGCATACCGAGTTCCCCTGAGGTTCCAACCTACAGTGTGCGCAGTTGGAACAAAGCCGGGGAAAAGAGGCGAATCACTTCTTTCAACATCCCCCAAAGGGACTGGTAACTTGGATGATACAGTAAAAAAAAAAAAAAAAAAAAAAAAAAAAAGGAGGCCACTGTGGAGCAACCAAAGCCTCTTAGCTGCCAGAACACACTTCCTACAGCAGCCCCCTCTAGTCACCTCATTTCTCTTCCTCCTCTCTTCCTGTTTCACTACATCTCACCTCATTTTCTTTCTTCCACCCCGCAATTGCTTTAATCACCACCCCCCGAGTCCGACTTCCCCGCGCCATTGTGACGGGCCTGGGTGGGCGAACGCTCCTGCGGGAGAGCGAGGGATACGGACACCCCACTGCACGCGGCGCGGGAGCCACCGGAGACGGCGACGGAAGACTTTAGACACCCGCTAATCAACTCCTATCCCTCTTCCAGCAAGAGAGAGCCTCGGCTCCGTCTTGGAGCCCGAGAGCAAACGGGAGGAGACAGAGGGAGATTGAAAGTGAAAGAGAGGGAGACAAAGACAGAGAACATCACATGCAATATCGAGTCCTCCCGGCGAGTGGTGTCCAAAGATCTTTAAGACTGGCAAAGCATGCTGGGAGGAGCTGAGACGAAGTGCCTCTGACTGTTTGACCACATGATTTTGTTATGCCGTTGCCGCTAGCCCCAGAGAAGGCAGCAGAAAGAGGAACTAACAACTAACTGGCGAGCTTCCCTATGCATTATTCACAAGCCTTTTTAATGGCCATTTACAGCGCTGTGAAGTTTGGCGCCGAAAACAGTATGGCGCCCGCCTTTGTTTCGGGAGCCTGTGGCTATATTTCAGCTATGATTCCGGCTGCCAAAACCACTTCAGACTTGAAGTTCTTCTGCATGTTTGTCGCAATGTTTTGACGGGCAGTTGTGTTCGGCGTGTTAAGGTTGTGCTCGCCTCCAGAGAGTTTTCAGGGTATGAAGTGGTTTGGTGCTGACATCGTGAAACTGGAGGATGCCTAATTACACACTAAAGATGAGGGCGTTTTTTTTCCCACTAAAATTAGCGTTGTCAGTCCAGAAAATGAAGCATGTTTGACTGGCAAAAAATTTAAATACTGCACTGAGCAAAAATAGCATTTTCAGTGATTAAAGACTAAGCATATTTTGGTAGTGTATCTAAAGGAGAAATTTATATCAGGCAGGCCTATTTATAGGCTTAGCCTGCCTACTGCTCATGACTACAAAAAAATTAGGATACAAATATAATTACCATCTCCTTGCTTTTCTTTCCCTGTGAATCATTTTATGCTGAACCCACTTCACCCACTCAAACTGTGGCTCTTCCACCTCCTACCTTGCTGTGTTCTACGTGCAATTGTTAATTTTCGAGCCATACAGCCCGGCAAGGATGTTAAAGATTATTTGTCACACTGTCCAATCCTCCTAAAAATAAAGTCTAATCCAAAGTGCGTGAGTTGCATTTTGTCAAACCGCTGTGAAAGCCCGGGCTAAAGACATTAGGTTTTATCATGGCCGCAATGCATCTGCCCTGTTTCTTCATCCAGCCGCCGAGGCCGAAAAGTGGGGCAAGTTTCTTGGAAAAGGCACGCTGTAAATAGATGAAGATCTTTAAATTAAAGGCTACAGCTTTATTCAATTTTCCTGGCTTTTTGCATTCTGCCGCAGTTAATTCACAGGAGGGAGGAACCGGACGAAATCTCCCAGCTCGTGGAATTAATCTCTATTAGGCACGTCAAAAAACCACAATACCGCAGTTTACATTTATGAAGGCAGATTGAGGTATCAATCAATCAATATTTATGTCCTTAGTTCAAATTCCAAACATTACCATTAGTAACATTTGGCGTTCTTCCTCTGACACTTGGCCCTTTGTCGAAATAGATTTTCCATCCTCGCGATCCAACGTCCCATTTTTCACATTAACGACGTGACACCCCCATAGTTTAATCTAATAAGAATGAATCAGTTGATTGATATGGTCCTGTCAGGAAGCAGACTTCTAATGTGACAGGGACGATAGCTAATTCAATATAGCAGCCAGCATTCAATGGGAAAAGGTTGGACGAAGGTAGGGGAGATCTTGAGTGCTATTGTTTGAGTGCCTGTGTGTTTGTCTGCGTTCGCGTGTGTGTGTGTGTTTATGCGTGAGAAAGGGGGGCGCGGAGGGTTGACTTTGCTCGATGGGTGACTTTGGGAGACATCTGACTTTGCGCCGTCCTTTGTTGCGTCCGCGGCTGTCAGGGAAGCGACAGGCGCTTATCTCCACCTGTCTGCTGGCTTATCTACTGCTCACCTACACATCGATGTGAAATCAATGGGAGGCCTTCACTGCACCATCAATATAACAAATGACCAATTCAAGCTAGCACTTACACCGGATCCTGAAAGAACGCCTCGCGCCCAGAGTGATGACTCTGTCACGTTTGGCAAAATCTGCCACTTCAGCCTCAGCCTATGTTTCGGGCACGCTGCATGTTATACCATATAATAATGACAAAATGCAGCGAGGTTGCCGCGGTGCTTTTAGGGGCAGGAGGGTGGCATGCGTGAGCAGGGAGACTGGCTTTCAGTCTGATGACCCGGGTTCAAACTCACGCTGGCAAGCATCTGCCCCGCTGAAATGTCCTTGGGCTAAACACTGAACGCCTATGAGTTCCAGGGCCGCCGCCCCGTCACCGACCCTGCGCTCTGACCTCCTGGCAAAGGGGACAAAGTGAAATGAGATTGTTTTTCTGTGGGGAAACATCTAATTAACACGAAAAAGAAAGGTGGGTAAGTGAGGTGGTGCTTCTACGGCATGTAAAAATGCTCCACATGAACAAACAGATGGTTCCTGGCGCCAAGTTCCTTTATAGTTCATATGTAGCAGGTTCTAACAGAGCTCTTACTTTTTTAATAATTATTACACCTAATTGCCTTCATAAATAATATACTTCCAGATTTAGAGAACCTGTCAGCTGCAATGTATAAATTTATTACAAGTTAATTTAACACCTGTCATATCACAAATTTGGGTGCCAATTGTTAATTTTCACCTTTTGGGGAAGTTACATATGGCACAATCACAACATACTGCGTACACCTGTACAAGTGGGAATAAACCAACAAAGCACACTAATGATAACATATTGCCTCAAAATTTAATCAGGCGTAGCTGTGTAGGCTATGTGTTTTTTTTTTCTCCAAGTCATTGAACTGAGCTGCAAATCCTGCCAGACTAATTTATTCCTGGAAAATAATTACTTCTGTGCTATAAGATAAAATGCCATACAAAGTTCTGCAGATGAATCAGGAATCCTGTGCTGTAAGCTGCTTGGATGCAGAATGTTGTGCATTTCTGGGTCTTGATTAAGTCCAAAGAGAAAGGTG
>OMLF01010725.1:5370-16027 GCA_900302615.1 Holocentrus rufus
CTCCAAATTTCTCAGTTACCTGAATGACTGGAAGTTGCACCAACATTTGTGACTGTTGCAGTCCCATACACATTCTGAGTAAAACAGTCACATTGCCACTTGTCTGTGAAAATTCAGTTGCCTTTTTAGACTGCAGTTAGCTGGATTTACAGTAAATAGTGCAGCTAATTTGCATGATTGATATAGAAAACCTTGCATGACACTATTGATTTGAGCTGCTTCTCAACAATAAACAAGGTCATCTTTGTGAATGAATAAATGGGTGAATTTCACAGAGGTGTCTGCAGTTTCACATTTTTACTGTGCTGTGGAAAGTTTGGCTACAAAACTGACAGTTTTGCAGCGCCCACAAACACCATCGCCTGGCTTCAAAATAACCCGTCAGGAACCAATGTGTGACGGCTCACTCGCTGTGTTCCTTTTTTTTTTTTACACTATGGTCTACACAAATACACCCCCATGAAGTGATCTGCAAAGTGAATAGAAGCAGCAGCTGTTACAGGAAGTCTGGGCAGAGGTTCACTACAGCTGTGTGAGCTGCACTGTTGAGTGAGAGAGATTTACCAACATGGATTTAACATCGTACAGGACAATTGAATTTGAGGTGAGATGTGATGAAAATTTGTTAAAGATGATAAAAAGTGCTGTTTATGTATTCTGCACTGTTATTCTCCCTTAAAAAACTTTTATTGAGCATATATACAGAGTCACATTCTTTTGCACTTTTCTGAGATTTATTTCTGAAATTCAAAATGGAGATTATTTTTATTACTTATTTATTTATTTATTTATTCATTTCAGTTTGCAATTCCCATATTTTTAAAATGATGGCGGCATAATTATTGGCAGGTTTTAAGTGATCGGTTAAATGTCCCTTCACTGTCGGGGCAAACTCAGGTGAGTACCATGAGAAAATTGTTTATCTCCTCAATACTGCATGTCAAGCCTGAGCTGCAGCATCTTACATTTATACTTTGAGGTTAGAGCAAGTGTTACTATGATGAAGACTGGACAAAAGATAAATTAAGTTGCTACAAAACTGAGCCATGACTCACTTTACCGCACTGAACTATACACCGTGACAGATGTGGGTTTCTTACTTAAGCCGGGTGTGTTCTGAGTATTTCCTACTAACATAATATGAAAATATGCGAGGAAGAAACTCACTCTGAAGCATCCAAAATATATTTTATACAAAGGGGCGTTATGGTGATGTTTTATTTTGCTATTCATGGGCTTCCAATATCTTGAAATTAGACTGTTTTCACACTACAGCAGAATATTAAAAAAAACAGTCAGAAAATTTATGAAAATACCACTGTGATAATTTATAATTCCAGACAAATTCTAAGGCTCTTTCACTGCAGCCTATCACGACTCGGATTATCTATATCAGTTAGAATTTGAAGCAAATTAATAATTATTTCACACGGGAAATTATGCTGTAGAAAATGTTTTGTTGAAAAAAAATGCCATAAAAACATTACAATCAGTGTAACATGTATTGATCATCATCACCTTCACTGTTTTGTGTGATAATGTTGACAGTGAGGATGGTGATGATGAAATTCTGGTTAGTTTGTTTCACCGCATGTTTTGTTGACATTTTCACCACAGCAAATTCTGCATGAGAGAGGTTATTAGTTAGACCATTTTAGTTCTCATTTTAAAGTCACTTGAAGTTATTTAGGTTGCAAATTAAGAAATCAGGAAATGTGTTTTTTCTTATTGTTTGACAGTGTCAGTTTTGTGTGTGTGTGTGTGTGTGTGTGTGTGTGCGCGCACTGTATTACAGTTGCTTCCTGAGCCAGGCATTTGCATAAGGGGGGAGAGGCCACAACAGCTGTGATTACTCAAAGCAGTAATATGATTTTAATGTGGTAGTTCTCAAAATGTTCATCAGAAATGTAAATTTGATCCACAATATTACATTTAACATGGGTCTTGGGCCAATTACTGTAGTAGGGAAGTGAAAAAGCTCTGGCTTATTTAGTGTTTCCTGCCTAAAGGACTGACTGAAAACTAAGGGGAACCAAAAACAAAATCAATGCAGTGATTTTCATTCCTTTCAGTCTCAGCTGATGGTGCTTCATTCATTAAAAGAAACCAAAGCAGGCCATATGAAATGTGGGCAATCAATCCAGTGTGCACTTGTATTATTCTACAGTACAATAAATTATGATCAAGGACTGTGCCAAGACAGAGAAAGTAACAGTTTCATCTCTGTACTTTTACAGGACATGCTGGATTACTTTCCGGATAATTACAGTGAATATGGTAATTCAACGGATGTGGATCTTGTCAGCACCCCCTGTGACGAAGACACGATGGGCATGGACAGGTTTCATACAGTGTTCCTGCCTCTAGTCTACAGCTTGGTCTTTCTCCTGGGTGTTGCAGGAAATGGACTGATGCTGACAGTGCTCCTGCGCAGGAGTCGCCTGCGCATCACTGAGATCTACCTACTGCACCTCGCCCTGGCTGACCTCCTGCTCCTTTTTACCTTGCCTTTTTCTGTGACAGCGGTTTTGGTAGAATGGGTGTTTGGAGAGTTTCTCTGCAAGCTGATGGGCCTGCTGACCGACCTAAACCTGGTCTGTGGCAGTCTCCTTTTAGCTTGTATTGGTTTTGACCGATATTTGGCTATTGTTCATGCTATTCCTAGCATGCAAAGTCGCCGTCCCGGAACAGTGCACCTAACCTGCATGGTTCTGTGGCTGTTCTGTTTGGGCATATCAGCGCCTAATGTTGTGTTTCTTTCTGTCACCCAGCACGGAAACTCAACAAAATCCTGCTACTATTATAGTTATGGTATCAATTCACACAACTGGGTTTTGGCAAGTCGCTTCTTCACACATACTTTGTGCTTTTTCATACCTCTGGGTGTCATGAGCTACTGCTACACTGCAGTCATACTCACTCTGCGCCACACTCAGAAAAGCAAACAGAAGCAGGGCGCTATTCGACTGGCTTTGCTTGTCACTGTTGTCTTTTGTCTCTGTTGGCTGCCATATAATGTCACCTTACTAGTAGACACCATGGTCTCCATAAACGTCATCTCCAACATAAGCTGTGAAACTGTTAACCAACTGGAACGAGCCACTGTGGTGACAAAGAGCCTGGGCATTTCACACTGCTGCCTGAACCCTTTCTTGTACGCCTTTATTGGGGTGCGGTTTCGCAATGACCTCATACATTTACTTTCCAGATGGGGTTGCGGGCATGTTTGTCTGCCTTTCACCAGAGTTCAGGGTCACACTATGTCATCAATATCGGAAAGAATGACCTCAACCAGCACCATCTAAAACAGTGTCAAACTTCTGTACAAAGTCTGTCAAAAATGGAATGTTTCTGATAATGTTATGTTTCTTTGTAATGATGTAAAATGCACTGTATTATAAAAGTATCCACTGCTTCTCTGACTGCACTTACGTTTTTGCCACACGTGTACCAAAAAAAACTTGCCTTATTGTTGTTGTTGTATTGTTGTTATTGTTGACCAAAATATCTTTGCTTGCACACTATATACTAAGTGAAGCAAATAAAGTTTTCATATTATACAGTAACCGTATTCCCTTGTCATTTTTAACCACAATAATTGCCACCACAAGAACTGAGACTAAAACCATGTTATAGATCAGTATTATTCTTTTTTTTAGACTTCTATTAAAACACAGTTATACATAACAATTGCAAACAATCACAAATTGCATTTTATATACAGCAACTATATATTATATATATTTTCCTTTGCACAACAGTTTGGTAGTTGGAGAAAATAAATCAATGATATTAAAACAAATACAAATTTGAGGCACTCCTCTCCTGACCGCCGCTCTGTTCCCACAACAAATACACACATCTGTGAAATATACATAATTTACAGTATTTTAGAAAATGGCTTCAGATTTGATATTGAACCGTGTGACGGTGTTTTTAAATATTCTTTTTTTTTGTTTTGTTTACATCAGTTGTACTCCAAAATTTGAAGGTTATCACTGATATTTCTTTTTTACAATTCATCTTTTTAAAACAACTTCAAGAATAACAATGAAAACATTTGGACATAATGGGAAAGCAATCTACTGGAAATGCATTTTTTACAGTTTCAGTGAGTTAGATCAGAATGGCATATTGGCCATACCTCCTGGGCCATAGCCAATGGGACTGTCCAGTGACATTCCCCGCTGTCTGAAAGACTGGGGACCCATCATACCAGACTGTGGATGGGGCGGGGCCATCATGGGACCCTGAGGGGACATGAGAGGCCCCTGGGGTCCAAAGGGATCCCCTGGAATTGACATACTTCGCTGCTTTGCCTGCATCATCATAAGGTTTTGCTGTGCCATCAGATTGTGTGGGTGCTGCTGAGGGGACATCATGCCTGGGTATGGATGTGAGGGGTGGTGGAGAAGGCTGTTGGCCATCATGGCTTGCTGCTGCTGCTGGTGGTGCTGTTGCTGAAGTTGCTGCTGGGACACCATGCCTGTCCTTCCCATCATATGTCCAGGGGGGCACATGGGACCCATGCCCCCACCAGGAACCATACCTCTTGAGCCCCCCTGAGGCATGCCAATGCTTTGGCGTATTCCACCATGCGTGGGGTGAGGTGGCAGCTGCTGTTCAGCCATCATGTTCTGTAGGTTGGCTATGTGGGGGTTCGATGACGGACCACTGCTATGTGGGGGGCCGGAGGAAGAAAGCTGTTTGAGGAGCTGTTGTGGGGTAGGCTGCTGGGATGGCTGCCCCTGGTGTGGATTCTGCTGCGGCTCACTCTTGGGGAAGTACTGAAGGGTGCTACTAGGTTTATCAGAAGGAATGATACGGGAAAGATCAAATTCAGGGATCCCTGTGTGAGTGGGTCGAATGACTTCACTTAGATCTGGGCCATCTCCCATGGGCAAAGAGGGGAAGGAGTCTGAGGGGTGTGAGTGACGCTGGTGAGGATGTCCCTTGCTGAGCAGGTGCAACTGCTGAGACGGCAAAACATCCTCATTAGACTGAGAGAAATGCTGTGACATTCCTCCAACTGGGGAGTGCATGGGCGCATGGGATGGTGGCTGCATGCGAGGGAACCCAGTCATCTGGTTTTGAGACATTGGTGAAACATTGCAGGGCCCCATTCCATCTGGTGGTCCTCCTCCCATCATGGCAGAATTCATACCAGGCATGCCCATGGGGTTTGGGGAAGACAACATGGGTCCTGAGGCGTCATGGGACAGCTGTTGCTGACCTTGGAGCACCATTGCCATAGGGCTTTGAGGATCACTGTGGGGTCCAATCGAGCTCTGGGAGACAAGCATCTGGGAGGTCTGGGGGTTCCCCATGTTTCCTGACAGACAAAAGAAAGCTAACATGAAAAATCACACTAGTACTACCATTTGAGAAAAGATTGCTTATTGTTTTTCAAATTGTTAGAAATAAAAAATTGAGAGGCCTCTCCATATTTTCAAATTGCACATGTAAAATATTATGCATGAGGGTTTAGGCAGAGTTTTTTATACCATACCTCCAATGCTGACACCAGATAGAAGAGGGCGATCTGGCATCATCTCATCATCGGAAGTGGCAATTGTTTTGATTGCATCATGGTAAAGAGGAGTGGAGCTAGGCATGGCATATTTGGACATCTGAGACATGATTAGTGACAAAGGATTCTGGGATGGAGGGGCATCCGGAGAGGAGGTAAATGGCATGCTGGGATTCATAGAGCCTGGCTGGCTAATGGGAGTGGAGTTGGAACTCCTGGGGGGCAGTGATGGGCCTGCAAAGAACATAACCAAAACTGATTAATTTAACAGCAATCTGAGGTACAGCACATACACAAAGAAAAAAAAACACAGCAGTGACTGACTATACCTGTCTCAGTGGAACTACTTCCTCCATTGCCGACTCCCTTTCCAGTAGGTGGACCACCTGGACTTGGAAGAGCTGTTTTTGGAGATGCCCACCCTGGAGAGCCCACAGGCATGGCTGGGGACTTGAGCCTTCCAGGAGAAGCAGAGGGAGAGCGTAAACCAAGGGTGGAAGACCCCATTACCTGGGGAGATTTCATGGAAGAAGATGAAGGAGTTCCAGCACCGGAAGCAGGAGGAAGAGGGGGATGAGGCCCTGCAGAGGAGATCTGTGAGGGGGACTTGAGCCCTGGAGCAGAGGGGGAAGGTAACAGAGGAGATGGTTCTTGGCTGAGGGATGGAGATTTGAGCTGGTGAGGAGGAGGCATTGCAGGAGAGACCATAGGATTAACATTGATTGATAGATCAGAGGGGTGACGAGGACCAAGATCTGCTCCCCTGAGGCTTCCAGTCATTGGCATATGACTAAGCCGTGATGTTTCACCCATTTGATTAGGAGCCTGCTGGTCAGGCCCAAACATCTCAGGGCCAGGCTGCTGGAGATAGGGCCCTTCTACCTGTCCCCCAGAAAAGGGGCTTTGGTTGGGAAACTGAAGGGGGCCGTCGGGTCCCACAATCATTCCCTTATTTCCTCCCCTGCCATTCTGTGAAGCCCTAATTCGTGAAATCTCCTCCGGGCTTAACATTTCACCCAAAGGCCCTCCTCCACCGGGACCTCCTCTGAGTTTTTGAGACAGCATCATCTGCTGATGTTGTTGAGTGTTCATCTGAGGGGTCATGTTAATATTGAGGTTGCTCCCCAAGGGAGAATCCACCATGTCTCTCATCTGGGGACCGCCTCCCCCACCGGGAGAACCCATCATCTCACGAGAGCCAGGAAAGTCCATAGGTTCACCACGGGAGGGTGGACCCCGACCCATACCCAAATTGGGAAAGCCTGAGCCCCCAGGGTTATCCATACTTCTAGGGCCCAGATTGCCTTGTTGCTGCTGTTTAGCTAATCGGTCAAGCTCAAATCTGTGGAGTCCCTGCAACTGACGCTTCTCCATGATACGAAACATTTCCTCGCGAGTTATAAGACGTTCTGGGTCACCCTGCAAGTGCTGAGGAGGTCCACCTGGTCCACCAGGGTAACAGCCATGAAAGGGACCTCCACCACCCATATTATTGGGCATATCGTCTAGCCAGATCATCCCTGGCCTTGGGGGTCTCTGGGCTCCAAGACCTTCCATCGATAAGCCACCCCCTGGACTACCAGGAAAACCCCCTCCCCCAGGTGGCCCGCGCTGCATCTGTCCCATGAATCTTGGGCCACGGGGTCCCTCTTGGTGCATGTCTATCATACGTGCATTTCCACCCATCCCTCCTCCCATCATAGTGCCAGGACCCCACTGCTGATCTCCAGGCTTGCTGTGGTAGGGAGGAGGGGGTCCTCTCATCATCATGGGACCCCCATGCATGCCCATTTCTGTCATTATTCTGAAATGCTGCGGATGTGAGGGAGGCTGCATTTCCTGTTGGCGTCTTTTTTCCTGGTAGTACTCTTCTTGAAGCTTCCTCCAGGCCATCTGCTCTGGGGTCAGTCCTTCTGGTCCAAGTAAGGGACCCATGTCCAGCCCAGGAGAAGAAAGCTGGTGATGGGGATGTTGTGGCATGTTGTGGTGAGAGTCCATTTGAGGGCTGTCAATGGGAGGTCCACCAAGGCTCTGTGTTTGAGAAATGATGGACTGCAGGGGTTCTTCATATTTCTTCATCCCTCCCATAGGAGGCAAGGCAGAGGACAGCATATTACCACTACTGCAATTTCCGGAGTTATTAGTACCATTGTCACTGTCCTCAAGAATACCACTCCTGTCGGTGTTATTGTTATTGTTTAGATTGGAGGAGTTATTGTTAGGATTGTTGGTGGAGCCTCCTGTGTCACCAGGCCCCCCACCAGCCCCACTGCGCAGTAGCAGCCTCTCTATGTCTCTCAGTGTCTGCAAAGAGCGCTCCCTGTGTTCCAGCTGCTCTTTGGAAAGACCATCGGTGTTTCCCGGCCCACCCCTCTGGCCTGGATCACTCTGCAGGTGTGCTGATAAGACAGAGGGACTCCCAGAAGGAGAGACACTAGCACCAGGGAGAGGCAAAACCCCTGCACCTTCCCCACCTCCTGGGCCTGGGACCGGTCCTGCAGGTGTGGCTGTGCTCCCTCCCTCTGATTTATGGGCAATGACGCTGATGTTATTGCTAGAAGCTCCGCCAGGTCTGGTATGTGACGATTCATTATCAGAGTGTCCTGCTGATGACGGCGTCCCTGCAGGATGCAAATGGCCTCCCACTCCTGCAGAGGCTGGCTGTGGTGTCCCACTCTGGGATTTGGGGGTACCCATGGGTGGAGAGCTGCTGGAGCTCACCTTCTCAGACAGGGTGGGTAACTTCCCTGATGGGTGGCCCTGTGGCAGACATATGGGAGGAAATAACGGGTTGATAACACAGCAGGCAGTAAAAAACATTAAAACGTATTTTGGCAAAATAATATTAACAACAGGGTTGATATACTTATTTTAACCAGTGGTTTTCAAAGACAATTCCATGATCTGTCCATAAATTTGTTCATGACCAAAAGAAATCATTTTTTTTAGAGCAGTCACTAAAAAGGTGTGTTTTAACCCTATGTATGTTGTTACACTTGGTCTACATTTCAGATACTGTACATGAGTGTCTCCAGACCAAATGAGTTACAAGCATACCTAGATAAGTTTTTAAAAAACCTATCAACACATTTTGTAATTAATTGGGCCAAAAATGTGGAGAGTATTGACTTCCTCCAGACTGAGACAAAGTGATACATTAATACACACAACGGAAATCCTATGAAGCGCGACAAAAACACATCCACCCAGTTATTTATTCATTTTTTTAATAGGTTAATGAATCTTTAATCTTTCATGCTAAGGTTAATGCTGCTTTTGATTTCCATTAGGTTTCATGAAATTATAATTTTCAATTTTTTCATCATTTGGACTATTTTATCTCCACCACTTACTGAAAGTATTCTTTTCTCTCAACAACTGCTTATGAAAACAGGAACAAAGTGGCGTGAGAGACCGAAATAGATAAACAAATTAAGTACATAATTTTGCACCTGTTGTGATGACTGAGGAAAAACACTTTTACTCCCTTGTGATTTAATAGAAACTTGACAATCTCTACATTTTGCTGTTGAGTTTCAGATGTCTGACCTGCTCCAATTTGGTGCGTGGGACATTTTGCTGGTGAAACAGAAGGATGGAATCTGTCTGTCCTTTCATGACTGCCTCTGCAGCACTGTCAAACAGAATACAATACATGGTTACAAATCAAAAAGTACAACTCGTAAGCGAAATAAATTCCTTTTTGGAGGAGAAAAATACATTTAAATCAACAAAATTTTTGATTAGTCATGAAATGAAGATAATCTCTTCTAGAATATATCTTTGCTCTAGTTATGACGGCAGCGTATGATCAATATGTTGATGTTACAAAAGAAAACTCGAATAGGTCTCACCTGTTGGCTAGGCTGGTTGTGAAAACATACACCATTTGCTGGGATGCCTGAGGTGGCTCTGCCTTTAAACCTGGTCCCACTCCACGTCCCATTGCTGGACCCCCGGGTTCAGAGATGGGCCCTGCAGATGAGCGTCCAGAGAGCCCCTGAATAGGACCAGCCAGCCCTCGCTCCCCTGACAGAGAGAATCAGGACAGTGGTTTGTCTTCAGCGGCAGACACTCTAGTCAGCTTTCAACAACAATGGACCCTTTCAGCTCCAACATCTAAACACTAGATGGAGCTAAAACACATGAAAAGCCAAATCACTGGCAGCAATGGCGTGGTCATCCAAGCTGGCATCTCCTTCCTTTTGATGTGCGTAGAAGAAACAGCCACTGATAACAAGTTACGGCTCGAAGCTGTTGTCTCCAGTGAAAATAAACTGAAACGTGGGAGATTTCTGCATGTGTTTGATGCTGCCGCCACAGAGCTGGTGACAAGGATACACCATTGTCACTGTGTGGAGTGTGCTGTGCTCAGAGGACTGCAGTGGGTTATGTGTTTCCTCTCCACAGAGTTAAGTGTACTCACGATGGGTTGCAGTGTGCGGCTTGTCATCGTCTTCCTCCGTGTCATTTCCAGAGCACCATTCATCTCCGCTATATGGCTGTTTCTTCTCCAGAACACAGCGCCGCTTACTGCGCATTACACCCTCTACAGGACATCACACAAAGACACAAACAGCTGGCTTAATATTGTCTTTTTACTACTGTCACACAATCGGAGAAAGCTCTGTAAACACAAGACAAATCAATGAGTGTTTTACAGGCTCATCACTCAAACTTCAGACTGGATTGTTAGCCGAGATCCACCTCCCAATAAACATATCAGATAAGCTTGTTTAGCAATGAAAGATTGTGTGTGAATTTTCAGAGTGGTTTGCTCTGTCTGCTGCCTTACAACTAAAAGAGACGCAGTCTGAAAGTAGAGGCAAGACACAGAGCTGACCTTTTGTTTTCTGCATCTGTTTTTTCGTTGCCAGCAGCAGACACTGGTTTATGCTAACATGTAAGTCACCTATTTACCCCTGTCTGCTACCTTGTTTAGACTTCCCTTTGTCATTGGCCCTCTCCAGGTGTGCTGGTGAAGTGGTTTGTAGCAAGCGGGGGGGAATGACTTGCATTTCATTTGAATGTGTTTTTGTTTTTCTACGGGGCAGAAATTAGATCACAGGGAGAGAGACAGAGTGTGTGTGCATGTGCGTGTGGGTGTCTGTGTATGTAAGTGGATGG
>OMLF01010727.1:0-10222 GCA_900302615.1 Holocentrus rufus
TTTATTTATATTATTATATTTGCCACTTTTTAAAGTTTACATTGTTATATTGTATATTTTTACCTTTTAATATTTTTTATTGACTGCATGCACCAATATCACCACAACAAATTCCTTGTATGTGTAAAATCGTACTTGGCAATAAAGTTTCTTCTGATTCTGATTCTGAGTAAGGAAGAACTTTTTACAACTTTTTAAGACATAGTATCAGAGTGACATAGAGTGTAAAATATAAAATACAGTGTTTTATGACCATCCTGTGGGAAAAAAAATATGATGCTGACCTCTTCCCAGGGGAAATCAAACAAAAAGCTACATGGGAGCTCAGGTTCAGAGGAAGAGACCGTAAATAAATTCCATGTCACGATATATAGGAGTATGTGTATTGATCTGTAGCAGCAGCAACCCAAAACTGATCACCTGCTCCTGTCGTTGGCTGCACTGCTGGTTTCATGTAGCTGTGCCATTAGGAATATAAATATGAGGCTCTGAACACTTAAAGATCCATTGAACACTTTAACTGAACATCCAAATTTAGGGTATATTCGCTTCATAGCTTTTAAAAAGTTTGACTTTCATAGACGATGAAAATAAAACATTGGGAAGCTTCTTAAGTTGAGGTTACACACAGGTTTGTTTACTTCAGGGTTGACAGAAAATTAAAAATTTAAGCTGCTGCAAATTATATGTCAAAATATGACGAGAGCTCAAAACACCCCGAAAAGAAAATTCAATGCAGCAAATGTCTTCAATCCAATTAACTTCCACTACAGTAAACAAAAGCGGTGGTGGGGTCTCATTCTCCAGCAGAGGGTACCACATTACAGATTGGAGCTTAAATAGCATCTCATCTGCTGTGTCACTCTAATTGTGCCCACAGCAATTTGCTGTCTTGATTGTGCACAGTAAATGTGGACGCTAATATCTGCTGTGAGTCACTCATGGAACAAATGTTTGGTCGCAGCTGCTGCACCAGATGTTAGTACAGTGAAATTATAGATGCTGCATAAAAGTGGCAATTGACCACATGGACCTAAATATGAAATTAAAATGTAAAACTGCTCCAGGAGAATCAACTGGGCTTGTTATGGTAGTAATAGAATGTAACTCTTTATATTTCCGATATTTGAATAAAGAGACATTCCACTAATTTTGGTGATGATAAACAAAGATTAAATTGCCCTGGAGAAATCCAGGTAGAAAATTTAAAGATAACATTAAAACCCATTCCTTTTCTCTTGTATCAACAAAAACATTGACTGGATTATATTTCTGTCAGTGTTAATCATAAATAAATATTCAACACTGATTGAAAGAAAATAAAGCATCTTTCCATAACAATCTAAATCTGTGATTAAGATGTGGAATAGATTTATAGATTGACTTATAAGTCTTAACAGAATGATGCGTATTTTTATTTGGAAGATGAAAAAAGCAATCAACAGTTGAACCCAGGAGGGTTACACAATTTCAGCAGGTGTGACGGGGTGGTGCAGAAAATTGAAAGTATATAAGCTTTTTGTGCCAGTACCTACAGATGGGACACATCAATCAGTCTCCTTCACTACGACCGAATCCAAATGAAGCAGATGTGAGCAATTGTTATCAACATCCAACACATATGCCTATGGTTTCCTTTAATAAAGAATGTACTGGTAGTGTATTTTCTGCTCCAAACAGACTAAAGAAGAAGATTGTCTGAACTGAAGTGAACTTTTCATATAAAAACATCCACATTTATTCTAACCTTTGGAAGGAAGATAAAAAGTGTAACTTTGAAACTATAACTTCCAATTCAAATATTACACATATGTCATGGTAACACTATAAAATTGCTATAACACACAACATGGTTACTATGACTTACACTGGGGTTTTAAAGCCTGTCACTGCTATTTGTGGACTGAAGCTGCCAGCAGCATTTTGAACATTTTCATGCCCAGGAAATATTAATAGTTAATTACAACTGTAATGTCTTTCCTCCAGAGTTTTATTCGTTGAAAGGTGGAAAACCCTCTCAAACAGACCATCAGGGGGGATCTATATTAAAACCCAAACTAATTAAATTCTTAGGTTGGTTAGCAGCTCCTCCAGGCACATTGATGCAGGTTTCATTGCAGGTTTTACAGACTGTCATGTCTGAAGCTGTGCAAAATCACTTCCTCCCCTCTGTGGTGTTGGCCGTGTCCAACGTTATTGGCCCAATAAATCAGACACAGTGTGATTCCCTATAAGACGACTATCAGAATATTAAAGTGATTTTTTGTGAAACTCAAAACTGGCACACAACCCTGCTTTAAAGGCAATATCTTTTTTCCAAAGATTTTTAAAACCTCCATGCTATTAAGTATAAAATATCCTGAATCCCTTGAGCTGCTCACCGGTTATGACCAAATCAGTGATGATAGTTCATATCCCACTGGGCTTCTCTCTCCTGTCTTTCTACACTTGTTTCCCTAATTATGTCCTGATAGGAAACTCTGCTGAGCGAGAAAGAGAGGGGAAGTTTTGGGATGATATTATGCTGCAAATGTTAATGTCTTCTACTTACTTGTACATCCAGGGAGTAGCTGGTTTAAGCTCAGTTACACAGCTAAAATTTTAATGAAGCTAAAATTAGCCTAATTTAAATTGGTGGTGTAAGGTGCTCAGGGTAAATGTCTCTTGGCTACTTACAATAAATAAATACATAAATAAATAAAACAGACACATATCTTTCCCATACAATGAATAACACTTTGAAAGGACAGAGTCCATGTGATATTAGGCCTACACAGACAATGTTGAGCATTATAAAGATAGAATATTATGAAACAGCCACAATTATTCCCTTAAATTTGTAAAGAAATACTAAAAATAAGCATGCATCAGGATATTGCTTTTCTGATAAAGCAAATCATTTTTTGTAATAGGTGATGTTTGCCTTACTTTGATAACTGGAGGTCAGAGTTCAGACTAAGCCTTGCCATTTATTATTCACAACTACATCCTGGGCTGTGTCCAACCAAATGAGTCAGGCGGCCTTGCAGGTCTTTTGTATATTCATGACACTTTAAAATAAAATCTGAACAATGACTAGGCCTATAGTTAAGTTTAAAAAATCTTACCATGGGAATCCATTCATTCATTGCATATGGTGAGATGCAGTGTTCTCAACCTGTTGTAACAGGTTCAAGCTAAAGTATGTTCCAAGTGCACCATCTAGTGGATAGAAATGGCAGGACGTGGTTCCTATAGGACTTGAGGACTCACCACAATCACAATATAGGCCCATCAGAAAAGTATGTGTGCCAGAGCAAACATAATAAAAGAAAGTGAACAAATCAAATCAAAAATGAAAAAAATAAGGAACAGCCATGGAACTAGTCAAACAACTCAAAGAAAAATGTTCATTATTTGATCACATCTGGTCTACTTGATCCCCATTTAGACTTTCTCCCATAACAAATAGACTACATCTTTGTGTTTCTTAATCTGATATTCTTGTCATATATCCCATTTAACCTCAAACGCAGACCAGTGACAGCAAAACATACAGCGACGCTACGCATTACTGGGTAAATTGAAAAGTAACTACAAAAGTCCAAATTCAGGTAGTTGAGGGAAAAAAATCTGTAAATCTAAATTTTTAAACAGGTAACTAATCACTAATCCAGTTTTATTCATTTTTGAGACAACATAATGTACAGGATAAATGAATGACATAATATCTTCTCATACGGCGTAGGTGAGCACTGCAAGCAAAAACAAAGTTGTGACGCCACAGTTTCCCATAATTCTGTGCAGCATCATGGCGGACACTAGAGAGAAGGGACTTCAAGACTACAGGAAAAAATTGCTTGAACATAAAGAGATTGACGGGCGGTTAAAAGAATGTAAGAGATCATTTAATTTTGGCGATAGCGTGGAAGCAGAAAAACATGTATGAGTGGTTATCTGTCAACACAGACAACTGGATAGCTAACGTCAGCTAGCAAGACAGCTAGCTAGTGCTTTGTCATGCAGTGAGCATCACCGTAGAAATGAATGTAGGTGAACCGGTCAGCAGTACTAGCCTAGCTAACGTTAACTTCAAACAGACAAGCTACAACCAGGGGTACAAACCTTAGCTGTTTTTTTCGTGAGTTGATTCTTTGAGCGAATCATCAAAAAAATCAAATGTTACTCGTACAGTGTTTTATTGTAACTTTAGTCAATAACATAACGCTGACGTTAGCTACCTAACTGGCGTGATGCTTTGACAGTCTGAGCTGCTAATGTAAGCTAACGCTAATATTATCTTGACATCTTAGTGCGGTTTTTTTTGGCCGAGACCTAAAACTCATGCTAAAGTACACTTTTTGTGCTTCTTCTCTGTTTGCTTTCTAGTGAGAGAGCAGCTCAGAGAACAAACTAAGCAGTACGAGAAATCAGAAAATGACCTCAAGGCTCTGCAAAGTGTTGGCCAGGTAAGGATTTACCAAAACACATAACTTACCCAGTAAGCTATATTTCCATTTAAAATGAAAGTAACATCACGAACAACATTTTTCATTCACTTAAATTGTAGACTTCTGATCTAATGCTCGCACTCAGAGCGAATTAAATTGGTGCAAGAATTAAAATTAATTTCACAGATCATCCCGTAGCGGATATTAACTAGTTGGATGATCCGACTGACAGTATAGCGGTAGCCCCAGAATGATTATGTAACAAAATGGGAAAGAAGTAAAATAAGTGCTGCAGAAAGAGATTAAGGCGCTTTTATAGAGAAATCCAAATGAATAGACCTTTTCACAGCAGCCTTTTTGACATGAAATAACAGGAAAACACAAGTGTTACTAATCATGTGAATTTAAGCTCTGTACCTAAAGGGAACAGAGCCTTCATCAATGACATTAGCAACACCTGTGTTTTCCCACAATTTCATGTCAGAAGGGCTGCTGTGAAAAAAGGTCTATAGAGAACAGGAGATGATATTCAGTGTGAACAGAGTAACATGTAGTCTATACATCACAGCTTTCAGTCTGTGATGGAAGATGGTGAATGATAAATAGTTTATTTATTAACCTTCTGGCTTGTTTCTTTCAGATTGTTGGTGAAGTGCTCAAACAGCTGACTGAGGAGAAATGTGAGTTTATTGAGAGAAATTTCACGTGTACCTTTTTAAATACATGCAAATATATGCTAAGTCATGAAATACTTATTTTATGTTTCGTTACAGTCATTGTTAAGGCCACCAACGGCCCTCGCTATGTGGTTGGATGCCGCAGACAGGTAGGTGCTGAGCTGATGTATTGAGAACAGTAATTCTTGTGCATGCATGTTATGTCATTAAATTGACTAAAAAAGAAATCCATGCAGTTCACTAACCGTGAGCAGTAAGCAGCCTAACAGCGTTGCTCAAAAAATAAAGCCTCTTTGTGCTTGACATGGTCATACATATGCAAATCATTTTAATCCTACAATTTTGCTCACAATAATATGTAATATTTGTGGACGAGGCCATGCAAAATGGGACTGTGCTTAGCTCACTAACACTTTGCAACACCAGCTCCCCCATATCTCTGTACTACTTAGCAGAGCCTTTTAAAGGTAGCATAAAAACTTTGCAAAGAGGTCAGTTTAGCAACACAGAAAGGCTCCTGTCTTTGGTTCAACATGCAGGCATCATAAGGCAGATAATGGAGAAGTTTTCCCATCCCTCACATCACAGGATCCTCCAAATACAAAGAGCCCTAAGGACATAAGAGTGTCAATCTTGGTGGATTAGTCTTGCAGCTGAAGCATGCAGTATACACTTTCAACTGGTTGTACAGAGGGATAATCGCTTCAGCAGTGTTCTTTTATAGGGCTTGTTTGCACCACAGCTTGATTTGCATAAATTTCTTGGTGAAGGAGATGAAAACTCTTTGGTTGTAGCTCAAGCAAATGGGGTGCTAAAATTGCACAAATTGTCTTCACAGCACAATCAGTCTCAACATGAGTGCTTGAATATTTTCCTTAATATGACACGTTTCTTCACAGCTGGACAAGTCACAGCTCAAGCCAGGCACCAGGGTTGCTTTGGACATGACTACCCTCACTATCATGAGGTATGTTGGGTGCAATTACCACATTGAATTCATTATACAATATTACAGAGTACTAATATCCCACAAGGACAGAAGGTGGAGGGACAGATTGACAAAGATGAGATGCTCTGAGACAAACAGTCTGGTGCTGCTGTGAAAAGCGCACACTGTGGAGCTGAAGACGAACATGTTTTCTGTCTGTTTGCTCTTTTATTTGATTCTACTGCTTTGTTCCTTTCTTTACCCCCTACAACATGAGTGTAGCCCCTGTGCTCAGCATGTGTGTTCCCTCTGCCCGCTTAGGTACCTGCCCAGAGAGGTCGACCCCCTGGTATACAACATGTCCCATGAGGATCCTGGCAGCGTCTCGTACTCTGAGATTGGAGGCTTGTCTGAACAGATTCGTGAGCTGAGAGAGGTACAGTTAAAGAGTCTTTATTCAGTATCTGACACAAAGAACAGCCATTCTGCTATATTATTATGTGGATTGTTTCCTCTAGCTGTTGTAGTTTAACAAAGGCGTTGATTGGGTACTTATATCATCAAACTGTTTATGGTGCTGTTGTTGTGTTTTTATTATTATTTGGCAAGCCGGACAGTAAAGCCAGCTAATGAATTTTTATACTGTTAACCTTTTTGTATCTGTGGGGGCGAGCAGTGCTAAATGAATGCTAACACTGACTCATTGTTTTCTGGCAGGTGATTGAGCTGCCTCTCACCAACCCCGAGCTGTTCCAGAGAGTGGGAATCATCCCTCCAAAAGGCTGCCTGCTCTACGGGCCTCCAGGTCAGCAGATCCACACAAGCACTTATTAATTGTGGTCCTGTTCAATATTAAAACTGCACAGATTTTCATGTAACAAGTCTTAATGAGAGTAATGCAGCACTGGAGAAGAGCGTCCCATCTCTCTGAGTCTGTTTTCTGTATATTGTTTGTATTTGCCATTTCTTACCAACCAATTCCTTTAACAGGCACTGGGAAGACTCTCCTTGCCAGAGCAGTGGCCAGTCAGCTGGACTGCAACTTCCTCAAGGTGGTGTCCAGCTCCATCGTGGACAAGTACATCGGAGAGAGTGCCAGGTTGATCCGAGAGATGTTCAACTACGCCAGGGACCATCAGCCATGCATCATCTTCATGGACGAGATCGATGCCATTGGTGAGTGACACAGAGTGTGGTGGTTTTCCAGAAACTAAGATAATAAGAAAACAGCAAATGTGTCGTGCTCTCAAATGATGCAGCTCCTATACAGGGCAGCCAGTCAGTATCAAATTGTCACCTTGTTTTGACCTGTTGAGATGACGATCTCCCCAAGTTTTGTCAATCTAATCAAAGATGTCTGAGATACTGTGTGTGAAAATATAATGAGGAAGAGTCTGTGCACTCAAAAGTGTGCATGTATTATTCCTACCCTCACTGGAATGCACAACTCACATTCATTTTCTGTAGAGATTTTTGTGTTTTCCCAATTATTTCATGCTTTTTCAGATGTCCAGTCGCAAGTTTAAATTTTTTATTGCCACAACTGGGAATTTTGGTTCAGAGCCAGGCAGCGCACTAGCACAGGCATGCTCAGAGTAAACAGATTATGCACAAATTTGCATAAATAAAAATGAATAATGGAAAGAAAATGAAGCTAGTGGCTCACATTGTGCACACAGGGGTTGATCAGTCACCTGCTACATCCCTATGCATTATGTCTCAGTGCTGCCTCTGTCAGTTTGAATGCATCATAAGTTTGTCTGCTTCTTCCCTGTAAGGTGGTCGTCGTTTCTCTGAGGGAACCTCTGCTGACAGAGAGATTCAGAGGACTTTGATGGAGGTAAATAGAACCAGAGTGGTGCATCTCTCACTGTGAAGAGCTGCTGGCAAAGAACAGTTCCATACAAAAAAGAAACTGCAAGTTTGCTGCACAGCTCATCACTCAGAAATTGGCTTTTTTCATGATGCAAAATGTGCCATGAAGGGTGCTGATTTTTACTTCGATAATGTAATCAGTATTGAAATGTAGAAGTCCGACTGGGATTTTTATACTTCCCAGGAACAGATGAGATTAATATTCATTGTTGGGCAGAATAGTGTTTTCATAAATAATGCTGGAAGGTGGTTATTATTGAACCAGGTTTATGCTTAATTTGTAATATGTTAAACTTGGTGAAATCAATCCAGTTTTCTTAGTTACGTTAAATGAAATGCATTGAAATTTTTTTATCAAAGTTAACTGATGAAAATGTTTTTTCAACATAAATGTCAAATAGAGCAGGCAAAAAAGAGCAAAAGGAAATGTCAGCGTAATCAAGTCATAGGCAGAATAAATCAAACGTGTGCAACTCCCATCAGAGAGCAGCACATTTGACTCGTTAAATGAATGAATCCCAACCCACTCAGTCACATTAAATGTGATTAGGTTAGGATTCGTTTCAGCTAATCCCTCAAGATCCACTTTGTTTTATTGCCACAAAGCCGTGGAGCAGTGGAGTTTGTTTCAGCACAGATGAAAAACCGTTCTGACACCAACAACATCATCATCTCAAGAGTCAAACAGAGCACATGGATGAATTAAAGGCAAACATATACACTGACTGGCCGAGCTTTCTGTAACCTAATCCCTCTCTGCTCTCAGCTGCTGAACCAGATGGACGGGTTTGACACCCTGCACAGAGTAAAGATGATCATGGCCACCAACAGGCCCGACACTCTGGATCCCGCCCTGCTGCGTCCTGGCAGACTGGACCGCAAAATCCGTAAGCCCTTCCCTTCCGCTCGCTCGCCCCTCGTCTCTCAGCATCAACAAGACGATCCGTTCTGCATCATGAGCGTCAGTGTGTTTATTTTATTTTTTCCTCTTTCCTCACAGACATCGAGCTGCCCAACGAACAGGCTCGTCTGGACATCCTGAAGATCCACTCCAGTCCCATCACCAAGCACGGAGAAATAGGTTTGTGAAGAAAATATGACGACTGTAGCTGTGATAAACTCCTGTCTTTGAGTTAAACATAAATCTCTCTTCTCCTGCTCTCCTCAGCTCTTATTTCAGGTTCCAAGGTGAGACATTTACACTTAAATATCTTATTTTGTGTTTTCAGATTTTGAAGCCATTGTGAAGCTGTCAGACGGTTTCAACGGAGCTGATCTAAGAAACGTGTGCACAGAAGCAGGTAACCGACTCAGACGTCTTGTCTCATCTCCTCGGCATGTTTTCACACACACATGTGACTTTACTCATCTGGACTTTCCCGTTTCTTTCCTTCTTTCCAACCAGGTCTGTTCGCCATCCGTTCTGACCGTGAGTACGTCACTCAGGAGGACTTCATGAAAGCCGTGCGCAAGGTGGCCGATTCAAAGAAGTTGGAATCCAAGCTGGACTACAAGCCTGTATAATGCCTTTCTGTGTCAAAAGTCCTTTTCTGTAACTGAACCTTTTCATTGCTTTTGCTGTGTTGTATTGCATAAAGGCCAGAAAAAAAAAAAGAATACAATTTGTTACTTTGTTTTTGTACGTTTGTGGGAAACTCCATTAGAAATAGTACAGTTTCTTTACAGTTGCCAACAAAGTGACCTCGAGCAATACATTCAGAACCGCAGTATGATCCTGTTCCCACTTCTTAGTCTGAATTGCCTCACAACTGTTTAGGATTGAGGGCGGTGACCATTTCTTGCATCCATCAGATGAACACTTGTATAAAATTATAACTTCATATACTGAAATAATAAAAACCTTAGAACATAACTGGCTGTCCTCCTTGTTTTTCAGTAAAATCTGACCAGTATGTCATGTCAGCATGTTTCTCTAATACTTCACTGCTTTTAAGTGTTTTTGAGGGCAAAACATCTATAATTTATTTGGCATTTTCCTACCAGACCTTTTTTCATGCAGTCAGCAGTTACATAAAAGTGTGATGGAAAACACAGAAGTAAGGGCAGCCTTGAGCTCAAGAGTTTTTATTTCATCCCCCCAAAATTTTGAATAGATTTTTCTTGTAGGGAAACGCTCAGGAATTTTTTATTTCTAGCAGGGTCAAACAGACATTAAAACAGATAATGGGCCAGTCGTGTCCAGGTCCACATTAATATGCAGGTTTATCCTTCATCACAGCTGCATAAAATGTAACATTTTTTAATATTTGCATATTTTCTCCCATTAATTGTTCAGTCACATATATATATAT
>OMLF01010727.1:10242-26187 GCA_900302615.1 Holocentrus rufus
TATATATATAAATATATATTTTTGTAAACTTTCTTTACAGGTCAACAACCATGTAGTCACCCTGTGGTAACTGGCTGCTATCCCATTTAAAATGATAGGGGTTGAAGAGTTTTAGTGACCCATAATAATATAAATGCTGTTTCAGATGCTGTTTCATCCTGATAGATAAAACTCTACAGGAAAAACTAAATACTTGAAAATTTTGGGGCATAGAAAGTTTGATAATATTGTGAAGAACGTTGATTGAATACTGGTGCAAAACACTCGCTTCCTGCAGGCTAGTACAAAAATAAAGTTGCCAAAATACTGGATCAAAACATCAGCATCAACCTTTATGAACCTCATGTTGATCCAACTGTGTGCAATATAATACTTAACCGGTCCTGAAAGAGGTAAAACAAAGTTCCAACTTGCATTAATATATTTTAAAAACTAAAACATTTCACTCTGTGGAGTCATAAATAAACTGTACATGACAATATAACAAACGCTCTCATATCTACATTCTTTACAAACAGTTGTGAAAACAACTTATTTTCACCGGTGATGAACTCAACATTATGTTGCTCACATAATTCAAAAGTTGAAATAGTGAAAAATATAATATTGTGTCTGTTGCAACAACATTGCTCACAGTTCTCTGTTCACGTTGATTCAGTCTATCAAGGCCTATGTTGTGATAATGACCAGCTGGCTGTGCATTATCCTGCCTATGACATGAATACTTCACAAAAACAATCATTTAATGTGAAATATTAATCAGAAATTACTAATGCTAAAATGTAACAAGCTTCCGCCCCAGAAAATAGTTCCCCACAGCAAGTCTGCAGCTAGCATCTATGGCTAAACTATAGCAGAACTGTTACCATAGAAACAAAAACAAATCCATTAAAGTGCCGCCTGCAGTCAGAAGTTTCTTGTTCTCAGGGTAAATTAGGAATAATGTTTGAGAAATCTTCCATGTTTCCAACCTCAGTTTCCAGAGTTTCTCTTTAATATTTTCTTTTTCTGGTCGTGGTAGGGCTGGCAGTTGATTTTATTGGAAATCATTTGACTTCATTACACACCTTGTTTGGTACTCTGATTGGCCAACTGATGCATTCTAAAGTCTGTTATTTTAAATAGCTTGCATTGACTAACATTCACCCTGATTATATCACTCTGCAATTAAGAAATCGATTCAATGTTGTTGATTTGTCACCAAATTAACTAGTCACACCTTGCTCTTGCAAATACTCAGCTAACTGAGGTTGGAAATGTGAGACTCAAAGCTTTTGGCTGCTGATTAAAGACTAAACTGCAGTCTTACTGGATTTGTTTATGTTGCTATCTCTGCAGCCCAGCTGGACTTTTCCTTTTTAATAGAAGCTTGTAAATGACTTTAGGTTTTTGTGAAATTATTTTAAAATCAATATTTTGTGTCATGGTCTTGAGTGCCCTGTCAGGTCTTATTCTGCAGTGATAGCTGGCTGTACAGTATCTTTTACATTAGGCTATTAAACATCGGCTTATTCTACTTCTGCTGCCGGCCTCTGCAAAAGGGCAAAGGACTCGATAACAAAGGCCCTGCAGATGGGGCAGTGCTGGAAGTGCGACACACAGCTGTCACACACACACGCGTGTCTGCAGGGCAGCAGGACTCGGTTCACTGATGCGTTCTGACAAACCACACAGTCTCTGCCCTTTCCCTCAGACCAGTCCATGTCCTCCTCCTCCTCCATCACTGGACTCTCTTCTCCTCTGCTCGGCTCCCCGTCCTGTGGCTCTGGAGCTTCGGTGGTCTGGTTTGGATCAGGAGGCCCAGACAGCCCGCCACTTTCCGCTGACATGAAGAGAGGCTGCAGGGGCCAGAGGAGATGTTTATCATGTCACTTTGTTCACTGGATAACCATTATCAAACTGTCAGACATCAACACTGCTGTTTCCAACTCTAAAAATAGAGAGCACTAAAAACAGTAAAGAGTTTCCGAGTGACAAAGAGCTCACTAACATCTTGTGTGAATCTGCAAAATAAACCGAGTGTCTGTTCCAGATGAAATGTGACATAGATTACCTTTAACTCATACATGTTCCCTTGTGATGTGAGAAGGTACTGGAACAGGATCCGAGCAGAAAGGTTGTACTTGTCATCAGGCACATGAACAACTGTGACACTGGCCACCTGAGAGAGGAGTGACAGTGGATACTGAATTTAGGGTTGTTTGATTTATGCATACAGAGAAATAAAAGATTATATAAATTGTGCAGTGACATGGAAAACCACAGGGACTTATAAACCCACTATTTATTTGTGGTATTTACCATGATTAAAGTCAGTAAAAAGCTTCAAAATGTTGTAATTTACGATGGGATGTCACATTTTCTACACCCAGTAAAGTGATTTTTATTGAGAAAAAAACAACATTTCCTATTGGGCGTGAGCTGTTAGTGGGACTCACAATGTTGTAAGCATCTCTGGCCTCGGGCTCTGCCAGTGTCAGCACCGCCACTAGTGGGTAGCGCTCCCTTGGCAAAAGACCAAAATCTGTGATGCCTTGTTCAGCCGGCATCTGTGTGTGACGCTCCTCTCTGTCTTCACTGCCGATTCTGAGGGTTTGGTGAAGGGATGTAACATAAAGAGCTGCTTGTATGTAAGCCATAGACCAGCAGTAAAACTTATTATATTATGGATGCAAAGACAAAAACAAACATTTTCCATATGATGGCTTGGAGACACTAAATAAGCTCAGTTTCATGTCATATATGATATTGCATTATAAAGAAAAGCTAATCTGAGCTACGTAAATTGCTCATGTCACCTGCTTGGCCTTTTGCAATTTTTCACAACTAATTCAAACTTTTTTTCTTGTTATCACAGCACTCCCAAACAGTAAAGAAAAAAATATTTTACCACTGAAAACAGGCAGCATTCCCCTTTAAGCATCTGAATCCTTGACACTGGCAGAGTCTGTACCATGTTCTTCCTACTGAGCTGCACATTTTAACATACAAATAAACTTGTTTCCTGCAAATCTTTGCTAGGATTATGGAGGATACTGGAAGCTCTGGCAGTGGTTGTACTGGAAGTGCAGGGCCTCCTGGAAGCGTTGCGGGGTGTTGAGCCTGGGGCCGTACTGGTGGGCCTGGAGCGCCCCCTGCACCGCGTTAACCCCACAACCCCAGAAACAGCTCAGGACACAGGGCTCCAGGCAGCAAGGCCTCAGAGACACACCGTCTGGAAGAGGAGGGGGGGTGGATGTCAAAGTTCATCAACTTACTTATTTATGCTTGTGAAAGGAGGTGAAGGAGTAGACATTTGTTGATTTAGGGGGGGTGCAAGTCCAAAAGCTGTAGAACCACCATGTTAAAATGTAGGACCAGGAAGTTCAGGATTCTACTCTTGCTATTATTTATTCAAACAGCACATAACACAACTCATACTCATACCTTAAATGACCTTTAAAAAAATCATCAACTGTGACTATTCTCACCAGCGACAGACGCCAGCCCAGATCCCACCTCCAGGGCAAACGGATTGGTCACCTGAACCATTCGCTTCTCTGGAGTTGGCAGGACAGACTCTGCCTCATCAGAGCTGCGCAGGATCACCGGGACATCAAACCCAAACCTGCAGGATATGAGGCAGGGGAGAGTAATTGTGACAAAGCATTAAAATCTATGTAGATATTTCATAGCTTCTGTTGATTCTGTAGTAAGAGCAACGTGGATTAAGAGGCATTTCCCTTTGAGTGCATAAACACAAACTAAATTCATCTCATACATGTTTAAAGCATGGGTGTAAGAAATAAGAGTCTTTGTTGGCCTGTTATCTTTTGTGTGGTCTGCAGAGTTTGACTGCATGTCATGAACAGGCAATCTCAAAAAAGAAAGGTTAAACTAGCCTTTTGTTGCTGAAATCAATGATGATGTTAGAAATAACTGGCTGGGATGTAATCTAGCAAAAAAACATAAGGACCATAGTAGCATAGTATAGTGTTGTATGTGTGGCAGTGGGAGTGGGTGGGGCACATCAAAAAATTTACTATTAACCAATCAGACGACGTCATGCCTAAAGCAACCAAATATCTGCAACGGGAGTTACTTCAAACTCAAATAGTTATTGCATAACAATAATGTTAAGACTATTTTCTATGTGATGGTGTAGTCTGACTACCAAGGCTTATGAAATGAAAAATCCAGCTTCTGATAATCGTGGACTAAAATGGCACAAGCTTGTTAAACATGAGGGACACGCGACTGAAATAAAGTCAGTCAGGACATAACAATTACTGATGGGTTGCTATGACACTAGCTAAGCTAGCTAGTATCTGACATTACTCACCAGCCGAGCACCATGGCGGCGGTAATAACAAAACATAGCGACACGACACTGATGTAGAACAAAGGCGAGTACTCGTACAATGTTACTAGAAATACGGCTGCCATTTCCTATCATTTATGTCCAAGAATAAGCCAATCAAGATAACATCCGTGGATAAACAACGTCCATGACAGGCAGTTCCTGGATGGAACTACGGAAGCCTGTGCGTCCGGTGTGCTCCACTGCGCAATGCACTCACATATTGCGTCAAGCCAGCCAAATGTTACCGGCGGACATGTTTTGAATTTTCCTTCAAAATAAAAGTTGGCATACAACAGTGATTTTGATTATGGTTTGAGAAGGACACTTTAAAAACAACAACAGCAATTATACTCCCATTCACCACATATTAGTTCTTAAATATACTCTAATTTTCTCATCGACACCATTAACAACCTGTCTCCAACAAGGGATTTATTGTGAACACGCGTTACCGGAAGTATTATTTTTATTCTCGTTATCTTGACACCGGATCACTTGCCGCTGCTAACATACCGTCCATTGATTTATCCAGTGGTAATTCGGATAAAATGGGCTTGGACTGTGAGCAGGTAGAGAAGCGATGGGAAATGGGTGGCTTAAATTATTCAGGCTAATGTTTTTAAACTATAAAATGCTAAGCTATTTTGTCTGGGGCCAGCCAGGGCAGAATCGGCGTACAGATGTTACCAGTTGGGGGCACAGAAACCGTTAATCTGGTATCCATGGTAGCCTGGCGGTAGCGACATCATAACTAATGTTATATTGGATGATTTCCATGTATTGAGTACTTTTGGGGGCGAAGTCATGAGCAATTTAAAGGATAAATCGACTGTTCGCCAACAGAGCTCGGAGAATAACTCTGTCAGCAGTAATGACTGGGATATGGCAAATGATGTGTTCGTGTCCTACGACGAGGACCCGATGGGAGACACCGTCATTCCCAGGGAGATGGACCCGGCGCAGCCCGGCTTGGACAGACACCTGCCGCTGTTACGAAGCGACCACCACCGGCTACCCCAGGACGGAATGATGCTGGGCCTGGTGGAGGAGGAATATTCGGCATCGGCGTATCTGGATATCGACCCAAACTACACCGAGAGTGACGGGAATGTCACAGCCAAGAAACGGAACCGGTCCAACGGCTCCAGGCACCGGGGCGAGGTCGTCACCGAGCTGGGACCGGAGGAGGTGCGGTGGTTTTACAAAGAAGACAAGAGGACGTGGAAGCCATTCGTGGGACACGACTCTTTAAAAATAGAGGTGGTGTACCGGAGATTCTGCGAGCAGAACCCCGACAAGGTCAAACGCCCCAGCGGTCCAGCCGAGGCCGAAGGGGAGGCCGCCGGGTCCGAGATCCAGCAGGAGAGCGCGTCGGACGGGGGAAGTGTCCAGGCGGAGCCGGCGGACCCGCGGTGCGGAGCGGAGCGGGGCTCGGTGTCGGACCTGGACGGCATCAGCATCAGCGTGGAGGCTGTGTGTGTCAGAGGGGGGCTGTACGAAGTGGACGTCAAGGAGAAAGAGTGCTACCCTGTATACTGGAACCGTGAGCATGTCTACTGCCTATGTCCATAATAACAGACCACTATACTACCACTACTACTACTGCTACTACCACTATTACTACTATAGCCACTGCTACCACTACTCCTGTTACTACTGCCACTGCTGACAAAGCTATTATGTCATTAAAAACTATTTCCACTATTACTACAACTACTTCTGCAGTTAATGCCATTACAACCAGTACTGATAATTAAAAAGTCACCAATATTACCAGTGGTACTACTGCTACTGCACCTACTGTCACTAATGATAAACGTTTATTTGCCTTTGAAGCAGACATTTAAATCTCAAGTGCATTGCTGGAACTGCTCAGTAAATCTACTGTGGCCAGCATTAAATGTACTGGGCAGTGTTTAAGTGTGTGTGTGTGTTTGTGTGTGTGTGTCACTGTTGCCCTGCAGCAGTTTGCCCAGACCATAGCTGTAATGTTGATAGTCAACCTGCCTGGTTAAATAAGATTTAAATACTTCTAATGCTACTGATACTACCATTACTGCTGCTGCTAATAATAATAACAGCAGTAAAACAGTCAATACCAGGGTTGAAGACCTATCCCTATCTATACAAAATATATCTTGACCAGAGTGCAGTGCTACAGTGCACATCCTCCCAGCTTTTTTTGCTTCTTTGACGCCATTCAGTTTCTGCTGCCAAACTCACTTTTGTCTCTGTTTACCATATTGCTTACTTTTTTCTTTCTTAATGAGACATTTTTAGAACCGCCACTCGTTTTTTTCATACTCACACTCACATATTTGGCATCTCTTTCTTCTGATCTCTTTTTGTTAAGTGCTTTTTTTTATTGCTTTTGTACCGGATGTGCAAACAAACCGACCCTAAGCTTTCTGCGTCCCCAGAGCAAGACCGGATTCCTGTGATGAGGGGCCAGTGGTTCATCGACGGCACGTGGCTTCCCCTGGAGGAGGACGAGAGCGACCTCATCGAGCTGGAGCATCTCGCCCGCTTCCGGGGGCAACAGATGAGGGACACCTACGAGATGGAGACGGTGACGACCACGGTGGACAGCAAGGACGGTACGGTGGATGGTGTGTTTGTGTGTGTGTGTGAGAGAGAGACTGAGAGAAGCAGAGAGTGGGATGTGTATGTGAGGGAGAGAGTAGATTGAGAGAGTCAGAGGTGTTTGTTTGTGTGGGTGGTGTGTACATAGGTATGTGTATGAGAGAAATTAGACTGTGGGAGATGTGTGTGGGTGGGGGGGTATACATGGGTGTGTATGAGAGGCAGAGAAAGAGATGTGTGTGTGTGTGTGTGTGTGTTTGAGAGAGCGAAATCTGACTGAGACAGAGAGCTAGATAGAGAGAGAGAGGGGGGTGGTGGTGGGAGGGGCACCCCTGCCATTCAGAAAAAGGCCACAAAACAAGTCAGGTGATCCTGTTTTAGCTGACCACAGCTGAACCAATAGGACGTGCAGAAGCTCACCTGGAGGTGCACGGAAAAAACAGGGCCAGTGTGCCTGCATGCTGGATCATTTCTTCTAGAAATGCACCTCAATGCAATGGAATTTCATGCACTCACACACACAGACACACAGAGAAACACACATATTCACACACCACCAGGGGTAATGAGAGTATAAAATCACCAGGGACAGTATATGATTTAATTAGCCTAGACGAGGTATGTCACTCTCTGTGGTAATTACAACTCTCCTCCAGCGATCCACAGTCTGAAGCTGAGCCGGAGCCACGTGGACTGGCACAGCGTGGACGAGGTGTATCTGTACAGCGACGCCACCACCTCCAAGATCGCACGCACCGTCACCCAGAAACTGGGCTTCTCTAAAGGTACGAGGTGAAAATGACGGAGTGTAATACAACAGATTTATTCACAGACGCTTTGTCAAATACAACAGACGCACAAGGAATCGGACCCGGTTAATTGGTGCTGACATGGTGCAAGACAGTTCATCAATACAGGATTGACGCACAAGGTGGCGGGTCAATACTGAACCCCACCTATGGTGCAGCAGTTTGTTCCAGACCAGGAAAGTCAAGTCATAAATTCTTGGGACAAGTCCTGGAATTTCATGGGATTGTGTCAGCCTCAGTTTAAAAATAATAAGTAATTAGTCATGCACCAAGTACAATATTTTTTATTTTCTGCCCACTGATTTAGTTAAGGATAGAAACGGAAAAGTCAGGGAATTTTACATCAGGGCCATGGCACATTCTTAGGAAAAAAGGTACTGAGTTGTATGTTTTGTCACCATGGCCGTATCTTTTTCTCTTGTACCAAACGTTAAAACTATATACATTTTTCTGAGAATGAGAAAACCCTGACTGAACACAGGCACACCACTCATGTACATCATGTCTCTTCAGAGAGTCACGTTCCCTCCTCTGTCCCCAGCCTCCAGCAGTGGTACTCGTCTCCATCGTGGTTACGTGGAGGAGGCGGCGCCCGAGGACACGCCGCCTGAAACGACCCACATCGTCTTCGTGGTGCACGGCATCGGCCAGAAGATGGACCAGGGCCGCATCATCAGGAACACGAGCATGTGAGTGGATGTTACTGCAGGCAGCAGGAGCCCAGAGGGGGGAGAGGAGGGATCCAGAAGGATTCTACTGCTGTGCAAGCATTAAGTATTGGTGTAATTGTTGCTTTTATTGCTGTGTTGTCTTGGCCGGTCTGCAGGATGAGAGACGCTGCCAGGAAGATGGAGGAGAAGCACTTCTCTGATCGCACCACAGAGCACGTGGAGTTCCTCCCAGTGGAGTGGAGGTCAAAACTGGCTCTGGATGGAGGTACCAGAAGTTCTCAATCTTTTTGGCTCAGAGCAGAACAGACTGAAACACAGAGGAATACTTCATCCAAAAACTACAGTCTGTTTCAAACTCTCAAACTCTTGCAGTGTAATCCACGTCTTGACTCTCCATTTGTATGTACGTTTGCTAAAACACCTCTAGATAACCAATTCTGGGAAATGCCTCATGCATTTGCACCTGGCCTGCACGCTCACTGAATTCAAAACCTGCCTCCGGCTTGTTCAGTCCAGCTCACTCATTGGCTACACAGACACTTCAGTCTTTAGTGTAGTGACTGAAACATGAGTCAATGTGCTGCCTGAAGCGTCAGTGTAGCCAATGAGTGACTAGGACCTCTGGCCAGTGAAGTTTTTGGTTGAAATATTCCTTTAAACATGCTGAGTGATAACTCGGACTCGCAAGTGGTGATTTTCATTTTCCACTTTCAGGCTGTTTTACTCGATTAATTATTGGAAGAAGCCCAGAGGCAGGAACTGTTCAGATATTTAAAAAGAAAAAAGGCATTTGGCACAAAGATGGGAAATATGATAATAAATGTATATGAGGGAGTGAGAGATGCTGAGGTAAAAGCGAAACGTTTTTCATCTTTGGGTGTTTTCTGATGGCTGTGTGATGAGGTGTGTGTGTGTGTTCTTCCTGCAGACACAGTGGACTCCATCACACCGGACAAAGTGCGAGGTCTGAGAGACATGCTGAACAGCAGCGCCATGGACATCATGTACTACACCAGCCCCCTGTACAGAGACGAGGTGAGACTCCGCTATCTGTCCCACCGGTGCAGATAAAGAAACACATGCAGATGCTCGGCCGTTTGCTCCCGGAGTGCAACCTACTTTTGTGCTCTCGCAGCCGGTCTGCTGTAGTTTGTTCCTGTCACACTGGTGGCATTTTGGGGATGTAGGTCCCAGGAGCCTTTAGTCAGCACCCGTAATCAAAAGCAGCGCATTAAAACGAGACTCAGTGCTGACTTAGCTGGCTCGATCCAAGATGGTGGCACAGTGAATAATGGTCCACTGTCTGACTGAATTATCACCTTATTTAATTGAGACTATGACAAAGAAAACAGCAGTTATGATCAAATCTGATCAAATATTGTTGAAGAAAACGACTTAACAGGTTGTTCGGTCTTGGCTTGGACCCAAGAAAAGGCAGGTTGAGGTGAATACACAGTTTTATAGTTGGATATTCATGTTTATTGCTCAAAGGTTGCACAGTCACTGAGCAAAGCAATAATAAATGTGGTACAGACACTTGAAGAGGAGGTGAACTTTGAGAGACAGAAAAATGGTAAAACAAATATGAAATGAAGCCATTATAAGGTTTGACATGAGGGAGATATTGTTAGTATATTTATAACCTGATTAGCAGTGTGTCATGAGTCTTTGGTATATTAGGAGTTCTGTACACAGATTGGCTTCCCTAAGTAAGTTTCTCACCGCAGACTCAGAGACAGAGCATACCAGATTTATGCAAAGAAAATCAATCATTCTGTTACAGTCTTTCACATGAACCACAAAGGAGTTCCTTCTTTTCATGAGGAACCGGGCTGGACCACGTCTCTGCTGTTCAGGGGTGGAAGTGATGTAAGGATGTGGTCCACAAAGGTCATTGTTGTGAGCATGAGCCAGAACAGGAAGGTTTGTTCCCCTTAGATTAGTATTCATGTC
This sequence comes from Holocentrus rufus, assembly GCA_900302615.1. NCBI lineage: Eukaryota > Metazoa > Chordata > Actinopteri > Holocentriformes > Holocentridae > Holocentrus > Holocentrus rufus. The sequence continues at coordinate 20,601 of OMLF01010727.1, forward strand.
TGGGAGAGAGGTTACCGGACCTCATCCCATATTGCTGTACATGTATAGACAGGGTGTTTGTCTCCAGACCTCAGCTGAGGCTCGGAGGGTTTGATCTCTGTTGACTGGAATCAGCTGCTTCTGGGTCATTTTTGTGGACCAGCAGTGGTTCCAGTCCTTCAGAACTGATGTCATCTTCTTCAGGCAGGTCCTGTCCAACCTGAGGTCAAGGCTGCCCCATCGGTTCTTACTTCTAATGTTTAATGTTTGTTTGTTGTGGATTCTCATTAGTCAAAGCACAAGTGACAGACTAGACCATGTTTTCCAAGTTCATCGTTACTAGGTGCTGGAACCCCTTTACCCTGGGAAGTGTAGATCCAGGAGGTCTGGCTCATCAAAGTCCCCAAGAAGGGCTTATTAACTGGGCCTGGTGAGGCTCTCACTCAGCGCAATAGAGTGATGGTCGACCGTCATTGGCTTCACATGTGCTGCTTTGAATATTCATCAGTTCATCATCTTGTAGTTGCAAGTTCTGCTGGGTCACAGCTTGTGGAGGAGATCCAGGAAGTCTCCCCGGTCTTGCCATGATAATCTCATGTGGGCTGCTTGTCAGGGGACTCTGCTGGTCCTCCGGCCCTCAAGGCCAAAGGCAAAACATCCACTTAGTTCAACTCAGTGTTAGAACATCTTCATTAGTTTATTCTTTAACAATCCGTTGTCTCTCAACTGTTTTTGATGACTCACTGTGGCAGGGAGTGAGGATCTGGTTTTATCTCCTGCGTTGCACAGTTCAGTTCTGTCTCTGTCTGTTGATTGAATGAGGGATTCACAATCTATTTATTTAGCTAAAAGTCTTTCAACAGTTATAGCATCCACTTTCTTTGTGGGAAATGCTTCAACTCACATACGTCTGTTATTGCCAACACAAAGGGCGCTGGTTTACACCAGATATAAAGTCTATTTTCATATTTATGGTCCCAGGGGGAGGAGGAGGCACAGCCTGTGGAGCTGGACCAGCTTGTCCTGCGTTGCATTGTTGGCAAATCAAATCAATGTCGCACAAATGTTGCGCCTGAGTGGAAAATTTTTGGAGCATACCGATCTTGTTTTCTTTTTTTTTTTTTACAGACTGTCCTCTGCTCACGTGTCACACTGTGATACATATGAGGAAGGGAGGGAGGCAGAGCATGTGGGGCCACAGGGTGTCCAGACCCGTGATGCCATATGGCATCATCACACAGTTTACATCCAAAAGCAAAACAAACCCATTTTTCTTTTCTGTCAGCTGTCAGTTTGAATTTCAGGCATATTATCTAAATAAATAAGAGCAAGAGCTTCAATTGACAAGAGACACTGAACAAATTTATACATTTTTCATTTTTTTAAATGAATGAATTATGGCATTGTAGCAGGACTGAGGGTAGAAAATACACTCACCACCTATTTTTCCATCAGTGAATGGACCTTTTTGATTAACAGGCAGAGGAACAGAGTGTGGCTGGGCCTGTTTGGACCTCTGGGCCCCATGAATCAGAAACAGGAGGAAGAGCAGTGAAAAGTGGAGGATGTGAGCTTGTAAAGAAAGAAAGGCAGCACGAATGAAATGCTGGCAGCTGCAGAAGAAAACGCTTCCTTCTTATAGGGACATTTGTCTTTCCAGCTGCCGGTCTGGTTGCAGACACGGACAGACCTGGTTCTTTCCTGGTGGCATTCGGACCCAGACCTGCCCCTTCCAGCGTTTTTTTTCCGGCTCCGGCTCCACAACTAGAGATGTCCACTTTCCCCTAGAAGGAGGGTGCTGGGGAGTGTGGACGGAGGATGGTGGGGGATGTGGAGGATTTCTTATCTGGAGCTTTACTTTTTTTTTTTTAAGAGCTGCATGAGTCAGTTAGTTGTTAAAATGTCATCTGACGGGTTGGATTGACAGTTTCCCTTCATGTCACAACTCTGCTTTAACATCACAAGTTGCTTTTAGCTCTGTCAGCTGTTGCTCGTTTTTATCTAATATAGATTTTTGAGATTATAGAGTTCTTGTTTGAGTCTAGCAGTCTGAGATACTTTATATCTTTGGCATAAGACTCTCACAGGCATCAAAAGCCCTTTAGTCTTTTTCTTTTGTCCTCTTGGTGATCAGAAGGGCTTGTCTCAGCGTCTCTGTGTTATCCCTGTCAAATGATGCCCTAAGGGGCCGTTTGCCACCAGTTTTCTGAAGCCATTTCACACTTCACCTCTCATAATCAATACCTGTGTCTTCCCTCTGTACTTTACTCAGCGGGGGCTGAGCTCCCCAAAATGTCTTTCAAATGATTAGAGCCCATTATTAAATATAACATTGAATATCAACTATTAAAAAGCTTATTTTACGAATTTCCCCAACACACACAACAATCAGTAACTTCAAATACCATCAGTAGTCAGATCAGAGCGTTAATGTAAAGAGCTGAGACTGTTGTAAAAATGTGTGTTTGTGTGTGTGTGTGCGTGCAGATCACCAGGGGTCTGACTCTGGAGCTGAATCGTCTCTACACACTCTTCTGCATGCGGAACCCGGAGTTCGAGGAGAACGGGAAGGTTTCCATCGTCTCCCACTCGCTGGGCTGCGTCATCACCTTCGACATCATGACGGGCTGGGACCCCGTACGCTTCCACTACCAAGAGGCCCCGGACCCGGAGGAGACCCAAGCCCGCTGGCCGAGTCAGGAGGAGCGCCACCTTCAGGAGCAGCTCAGACTCACCAGACTCAGGTACTGTGGTGATGGTTTGGTATCTGGACTCACAGAAGGCCCAAGATTTCAAAGACACAAGCAATCCTTTTAAATATTTTGTAATCAGAGGTCTTAAAACAGGTAATATCTTTGGTAATGCCTCCTATTAAATTTTATTTTTATTACAAGAATAATTTTGACTAAAGCCCTCTTAACATGGGAGCAATATTACTGTAGGGCGTCCAATCATTTATGGAGATTGTTATTGTTTTTAATCTTGTGCAAATCTGTCATGTGTGCAGTTTGTAAAATAAAAAAATTCCAGCACAAATTACCTCTTGTATTTTGGTGTAGACTCAAGTCTCCTGATGATAATAATCTCTTGCAAAACAACGTCTTGATCATTTCAACTCTAGTTTTGTGTTTATAGTCTCTTTTTCTTCTTTTATTAGACATGATCTGTTTTTCTTCTGTCATGAAACATGCAGGATGTAGTGGAAACAGAGGAAGGTTTTGAATGCAAAATTCAAGTGTTGCTTTGTTAAATCAGGAAATCACAGATTGTAAAATCTTGACCTTACACAGTTCACACTGTCCGTACAACAAAGACAACAACAAATATCATCATCCTGCACGAATGAGTTCCATGAAGCAGAGGTTGGGGGATGATACTGCTCGTGGTTTTCATTTTGGAATGGAAGTCTTTAAATATTAAACAGTACAACAGGCATATAGCTGTCTAGAATTGAAGATACATTTATTGATTATAATCTGATGATGTCTGTGGGTCCTGCACAGGTTGAGGGACTTGGAGGATCAGTTCCAGGGTTTGCAGACCTCCTCATCTGTAGCGGTGCCAGCGCTGAAATTCAAGGTAATGTTGGCATGTGTTGAACTGTGTATTTGTAACTGGCAAGCATCATCTGCTCAGTATTTGCCCTTGACACAGCTTGAACCCCCAACCCTCCGACTGTGAGCGTCACATGCTCTGCATAGACCGTCGGATCTGATCTGATGCTCGGAAAAGATCTAGTTCACATGATCAACGAGGGGCGTTTCCACTGAGAAGAGAGTGTTTCTCATTCACTGTTCCTGTCCAGACTTTCCAAACTAGTCTGGGATTCAAACCAGCGACCAGCCTGGCACAAGGTCACCGCTGCCTCCTGTGTTGCAGGTGGAGAATTTCTTCTGCATGGGATCTCCTCTGGCTGTTTTCTTGGCGTTACGAGGGATCCGCCCAGGAAACAACGGTGTGCAGGACCACATCCTGCCCAAATCTATCTGCCAACGACTCTTCAACATTTTCCACCCCACAGACCCTGTGGTGAGACACCTTCAGCCTCAGTTTTACAGTCACTTAAGCTTAATGGTTGTTATGATTTATATGTATATTTTATCATTAGATTTTTACTGAATTAACTTGAAATTCTTGGAACATAACAAGGTGATGAGGACGTCCAGGGTCAGAGCCTCAGCGCCCTGAAAACAGAGCAGAATATTCTTTTAAGTGCTCGGAAAGGAAATAACAGCAGAGGTAAAAAGATGGATTACTAGAGTGAGCAGAGGGGAAATTATAGGAGAGAGAGAAAATTAAAATGACAAACAATGACAAATGACATCCAAACCAATGGTACGAAAAATTAAAGATGCATAAATAACAGGAGATAAATTGTACCTGAAGTAAACTGAGATTATTGTCAATTGTCAATTTGTTTTTTTTTCCATTCTCAGGCATACAGATTGGAGCCCCTCATCTTAAAGCACTACAGTAACGTCGCACCTGTTCAAATACACTGGTAAGACAAGTCATTTTATTATATATGTGCATAATGAACAAAATACTGGTTAAGTTCATGAACTCTTCTATAAAACCTTTAGAACTGTAGATGCTTTGGTCAGGTTACAGGTTTTAGGATTTTAGGTGTTTCTGCACCACCATCGCTGATGTCATAAAAAAATAGGCATACAAAAATGCAAAAATGGAAAAATGTGGAAACTCACAGATTTCCTGTTAAATCTCCAACTTTCTTACATTACAGCAAGGGTCAGAATAGATCTTAAAAAATGCCCCTGAGTCCATAGATTGATCAGCTGTGACAGGAAAGTATGAGAAAAATTAATAAGAGCCAGGAAGAGCAGCTGTAAATATTTATTTGATGAAGACAGGTGCATGATTACAGAGCAGGATGATGAAGGGCCAGGAAATGAAGTCAGAGCTGAAGATAAAATTGATTTTTTTTTTTTCACTGACCCGGCAGGTATAACACCACCAGTCCGCCACCGTACGACCAGATCCGGCCCACGCTGCTGAACCCCCTGAAGGAGAGCGCGTCGGTGTCCGACTCAGAGAGCATCCCCAGCCCCTGCACCTCCCCTCCTCAGGCCCGGAGGCACTACGGAGAGTCCATCACCAGCCTGGGCAAGGCCAGCATCATGGGTGAGGAGGAGGACTTCGATAGATAGATAGATAGATAGATAGATTCTCATTTATTTCTCTCTGGTGGGTCGACACAGCTGCAAAACTAGTGGTACAGCTACAGAAAAATTCATTTAAATTAATTAAAACGCTCTTGTTTCCCTCAATTATCCCAATCAAGTTTAGAAATAGTTCTCTTATCATAATTAAAGCAGAAATCCACCTTAAAACACACCAACCAGGTGATGTAATTTACATTTCTGTGTCTATTTTGTTTGATGGTGTATTTTTCTCCTTCTCATGGATCACTGGGGAAACACAGACAAACCAGACGTGACACGGTGTCAAGGTGTTTGTACTGCGGCTGCACAGAGTTTGATCGCAGAGAGCAATCTGAAACATCAGCAGCAAATGTCAGGATCTGGTGTCAGCCCCTCACCATCAAACAGCAAAGGCTTCTCCGCTCTTTCAAAAAAAAAAAAAAAAA
>OMLF01010729.1:18809-35065 GCA_900302615.1 Holocentrus rufus
CCCCCCCATAAGATCCCCTTTCCTGTTGGCTATAAAGTAGGTGAACACTTCCTTTTTCGGTCTCTGACATACATGCACACGCACAAACACTTACACATTATTCCTGCCTTCATGTTTTTCTCATTTTTTTCCCCTTCTGTCTTCCTAAATGCAGATAAGCTAATTTTCCTGAGCCGATTATCAGCTTCAGAAACAAGCAGGGCAGACCACAGCGAACAGTCAAACAGAGAATAAATTGAAAGAGCAGGAGAGAGAAGAAGAGGACTGTTTAGTTCCCCTCCTACGTAGCTGGAAATGGATCTCAGCAGTGGCATTTCTCTTCAGCTCAGTCCTGAGAACCCCTGGCTTTAGCAGACGCTGCTGTTTGCCACACTAAATGCCCTGTAATTCATCTGTCCCGTAACTCAATAGGAACACAGCAGATATGATGGCTTTTAGAGAATTTCATTGTAAACAAAAGGAAAGCCCCCTCTATACGGGGATTTAGGTGGTAACCCCAGCTGCTTCCATCAGCCGTCAGCTCCTCTCTGCATGCTGCTCCTCTCTGTTTATGTATGTAAACCATTAGACTGTTGCTGTTGAGCCCATGCTTTTCATAGCTTGTGTATACAGTGGAGTTGCGTGTCTGCAGAGTATAATTCTTGCAAGGGGATACAAGAATAGTTTCCCTTTCTCTGCTTATTAGATTAGCCATGACCGAACTGGTAAAATTTACATCGACTTTTGGAAATTGCATAAAGAGGCTTTGATGCACCGAAGGCTTGCATCAACTTATCTACCATGAAAACTAAGCAACACCCAGTGAGCTTACTGTTCTGTCCCCAGATTCACAAATGTTTTGTCAAAACAGGTCTAGGAAATGACATAAGGACAAATTTTAGGCAGTTCTTAAGAGGTCTCTTAAGTGCAATTCTTCAATGTTTTTGTAGTAACAGTCTCCTTTCTAACAAATTGCTTAAATGTATCTACTTCTCCAGATAGGGCCTGAATAAATTATGATTCATAAACTTTAGGCTTACCACCACTGAGGCTAAGAGACCAAATTTTATTTTCCATTAATTAAAATAAGCAGGTTTATCAATATTAATGCTGTGTATCAAGTAGTTGGTTTGAAACTTAGTTTGATACTGTATAGGCTACATGTCCATCAACTAAGTCCATCCAATTTATGAATAAGTATATGAAATGATTTGAACATCGATTGCTGTTAATTGGACAAAGTCTGTAAGTGTAGCTGCAGAATTTTCTAGCTTATTTTCAGCGAGGTTAAGTTTATTTAGAGCCCTTAATCAGAGCTGTACAGGCTCACAGTATATAGAAAACCAAAACAACATGAACCCCCTGACCTAAATCCTCATAGCAGGCAAGAAAAAAGTCCCTTAAAACCCCATAAGCCCTAAAAGGGGAAAAATGGAAGAAATGTTGGGAAGGATCAGAGAGAGAGGGAAGCCCCTTCCAGGCTGGCCAGGAGTGCAGTGGGTGCCAAGTGGGCAAATATCAGACATAATACAAACAGACAAACAGTAGACATGAGACTTAGACCTCCACCAAATGAAGCTTTACAGTAAATGTTAATCTTAATGTTAGGTGTAAGGAAGCCTATGAAAACTCTGAACAATAACATAACTGTGTGTTTGAATGTGTCAAATTAGAGGCTCAACTTTTCACTGTAGCAATTTTATGACTGGTGAAAGTTGTCTTAAATAAAATTAAGGAAAAAAAAATCAAAACCACATTTCAGAACTTCAAATTTCAGAATACCATTTATATTTTTTTCTCAGAAAGACACATAAGAGGAAAGTTAAGCAAACATATAAGTATTTTTTTCCCTCCAAGACTAAGGTTAAGAACAAAAAGCACTTGAGAGGATTTTTTTTTTTCTTGAGAAGGTTTCCTGAATGTGTCCCCAGAACTTTTTTAAGAGTGTTGTGTAGCTGTGCGCACTGAGCACTTGAGGACGGCAAAAAAAAAAAAAAAAAAAATTAAAAATACTGTCTGGAGGTTGTGACGACCTTGAACTATTCTCACATAAGAGTGTGTATTCAAATCTATGCAGCATGTCCACGCTGTAAATACGGCAGGCTCAAACCGGCTGTGCTCGCCTATTTTCCTGTCACAGCAAGGGTATGCCTGACGATGACTTCATCCAGGGGACATTTACATAAGTAAATAGCACAAAACTGACAGGCCCTTCTATAAATGAGCGAGTGCGCTGTCCTATCAAACGGCAGGATGGCTGCTGGTGGGGAAATGGGACGTGTTGGGGGCATATGAACTGTATATGCCTGCTGACAATGATGAATGTTGGCTCAAAAATATAAGTGATTTCCACCACTTTTTTTTATTTATATACTGAGGGAAATTGGGGCTGTTTCTTGACCAAACTGATTAGGAGAGTACCGTATGGAGAAGGAGAGAAGGGGAAGGACACCCGCCCCGTGTGATACTGAAGGTCTTTTGCAGATGGATATTGGCTTCCATCAGAGTGCCTCTAACAACAATGGTAAAGTGTAAACAGTGACCCTCTATGCCACCTGGCAGACTCCTCGAGAGTTATTACATGGAAAATGTGGAGTGGGGCGACGCCGTGTTAAACCCTTGGTCGAACTTACAGTGAGCGGAATGATAATTAGATGCAGCCTGGCCGGAGATTTCTCAGGACATCACATTTTATCTGTTACATGAAAGGGGATTAATGCACATGTTTGCACGTAAACGCTGTCCCATGCTCGCGCAGATATATAAACATTTATTCTCGGAGACATACACTTCATAGCATGTGCTCACAAGTGACAGGATCATTAATCGAGCCGTGTGAGGGCGTCCAAAATAAGTTGAGATACTTTCACAGCCCCAGTTAACTACAGTATAAACTGGTGTGTAATGCGGTTTATATGCACACACTGAGCACAAGCTGCCTCGGTGTTTTCTCCGAGTCGTCTTCATGCAGGCGGCACCAACAGAAGCAGCATACATTTTAGCAGCCATAGTACAAAACCTGTAAAGTTGCCTCCTTACTTCATAAAAATGTTTTATAGGCCCTGATGTTTTAATGGTGTTTACAAGGTTTGGATTAAGGGAAGCCTTCTGCCAGGGAGGCGTGTGCGTTGCTACTGAGCCGTTGCAGTCTAGCTCTCGACTTTCTCCAAACCTGTTTTATGCCTTGATAAAAGATTGCAATTATCCAGTGCGTATTGTGCATGTTGAGAGAGTTTGCAGGCAAGATGGAGCGGCGGCGAGGCCATCTTGTTTTTGAGGTAAGAAAGCAATGAATTAAAATATCATACCCAACAATCCAGTCCCATTATGCTCCAAGGCAGCACATTATTTGCTTGTTAAATGGCTAGCAAAAAGATTTCAATCTCGCTTTGGAATTAAACACTAAGTAATGGATGTTTGTGAAGGACATCTTATGGCCTCCTAGTTTTTGTTTAACATGCTTTGAGTTAAATTCTGCAAAGCTTAACTTTATAGACTGAATACTATGTCTGCTTTTGTTAAGCACTAGCTTGAATGAAATTAAAATGGAATAAATGAATCCATTTGATCAAACATAAATAGGGCAACTGGTTTGACCTTTTTCCTCATCTGACAGTGCAAAGCTTTGACAATGTTTTTGCTTGTTTGCTAGTTTGCATAATTCGTCTCTGTTGGGTAAAAACATCCAATTTTCTGATTTCCATGTATCACAAGTTTACAATCCTTTATGCAACCTTGTCAACACCAATTAGATAAACTCAGCAATGCTTGCTAGTTAAGCAAAAAATGAGGTTGTTTTTCTAAGTTCCTTAAATAGTTGTCATGTTGCAGACACAAAGTTTTCACCCAGCAAAATCAATATGCTAAATGCAGGGCAGCATGGGACAATATATCAATCTAGGAGGTGAACATCATTATGCATATGGTCAATAAAAATATCAATATGTAACCTTCAGGGCATGGACATTGGAAGTGTCCTTTAAGATTAAATAGTTAGGGTTAATACTTATTTATTTTATTTTATTTTATTCATTTTTTAGGTGAGGAGTGGGTTGGAGGGTGGTCTGATGCTTAATGATAATATTTCTAAAATATCTCTACAAGTAGCAAACTTAGCTGTTATCTGTACCACGTCAAAGTTTCAAGAGAATTGGTGTCTTTCCTTCCCATGATTGATTTGTCAATTTGGACCAAAACTTAAAATATGCGTGCACACATTATGGCGCTGGCGTTTTACCCTTCTGACCCGTCTTGGGCCCTCTTCTCAGGATGTGCTTTATTAATGTGTCTGTTTGTGACGTGCGTCACCAGCGGCCTATTCATCCTCTAACGGGTGCTGACATTAGACCCTGTGTTTATACACCTCCAAAAGGCTGTCAGTCAATGTGATGATGTGTTATGTTGCTCTGAGAGGCTGCCATGGCGAGAGTTGGCTCCATACCTGGGATGAATGTGCTCCATAGGCCCAGACCATTAACACATCCACCGCTGACCCATAAATCACTGTCCAAGGCCTTCTCAGACAGCCCGTGCCTGCTGGAACACACCAGCCTCCCCCACTATTCACATTTGAACCCCCGCAGATAAATCAGATCTCTCTCCCCAACAACTTCCATTCTTTTTCCTCTTCTTCTATTTATCTCCTGTCCTCATCTCCTTCGATCGGCAGATTTTTATTTTCCCACTGTATGTAATTCAACTTCAGAGATTTTTACTACTTCAAGAGAGTTTTTTTTTCTTTCTTTTTTTATGTATTTGCTTCTGACTCTTTGTTGGGCTTGGGGGAGTTAACGTAAAAGATTGCTTTAGGAGAGACCAACGCTATGGCTGGTCTTCTGAGGAGCCTCATTCATAAAAATGTCTTTGACTTTACCCTTGGTGCAGTCATATGAGCTTTTGAAAGAATGTGGTTAGGAAAAACAAATGGGAATGACCTCTATAGCACCCATATCTTAGGAAAAAATATAAATATGTTTACTCAAAAAGGGGCGTAGAGAATCAAAGTAACTGGCTTATTTTTGCATCAAGATCAAATTCTCATAAAACCTGTCTGGGGCTTATTTTCTTGTAAACAGAAATCTTGTGTGTAAGAACCTTTTATAAACGAGGCCAGAGAGCAGAGCGTGAAGTGAGCTGGGTTTCTTTGCTCTGGGCTGCGGGGGAAAGCAAGACGCGCTGCGAGGGGTTCGGAGTTCAGCCGTCAACATGCCTCCTAAAGTGCTAGACATGTGAACCGCGGACGCCCGAGCTGCCGCACCCACTTTCGCTCACGAGCAGGCAGCCAGCCAGCCGTTACCCAGGAGTCCGCTCCTCCTGTCAAACAAATGGACTCATTGTGGTTGCCGTGATGAAGCCTCAGCCTGTCCCCTTGACAAATTAACTCATTAATGATTGATTTAGATTGAACATGTATGCAGAAACCACTGATCTATTCATGGAATCTCATTTGTCCTGTTTTATGGAGTGATGCTTGTGACAGGAAGGAGTAGAATGGAAAAACCCAATCGTCCAGGAACGAGACACTTTCTTATTAATGCCCTTCTTTCCATCTGCCTCGCCATTCTTCAACACAAAGAATTTACTTCACATTTTTTACAGTGCAGAACCTATCATTGGGTCCTGATTGTAACTATTCTTGCGCTTAAATTGAAATGCAAGGGCATGCCGTTTTATGTGATTATCACTGTGCGGGCACAAAGCCCTTTGCGCCCTCACTTCGGCAAAGTTCTGACGCTTTTATCCACTTCATTCTGGGCCGCTCTAATAAGAGATCTTTTTTTTTTTTTTTTGCTTACCTCATACCTTTGGCATGAAATATGGGACGTTGAATGTTAGTGCTGAGAATGTGTAGCACTGTGGTGGAGGATGTTTCGCGATAGTAAAGGATGGTGCTGTTCTTCAGTTCCGACTGGCGCATTGTGAATGCCAGCAGGAGGAACATTGGAGGAAGAAGAAAAAGAGAAACAAGAAAGAGAGAGCGTGGACAGAGAGGGGAGGGGAGGGGGTGTAAAACTGAAAGAAAAGATGCCAGCTCATTAAACATGTACAATTGAGGGAGAGAGAGAAAGAGAGAGAGAGAGAGAGAGGGAGAGACAGGGAGCGAGGGAGGGACTGAAGAAAGGGGAAAGAGAAAAGTTTTCTCCCTCTTGGGCTTGGAAGCAGTCAGTCTGGGCATGGCTTCATGCAGTGCAACAACCCTCTCTCCTGCCAACACAAGTACACAGCATGTCATCACTGATAAGCCCTCTGTGAAAACGAACACAGCCCAGTTCATAGCAAAAACAGATAATGTGGTGGAGGCGGGATTGGAGAAGAAAAGAGTCAGATTTAGAGGGTTTTCGTGGGGAGGCGTTGATTACTTTTCTCCTCTCATGTGTTTCTAAAACATGTACATTAGACAAGAAAGGCTGTGGCATGTGGAATGGTTTTTAATGGAGAAGCCCCCATTATTTCTTGCTATAGAGGCGATGTGAGATAATATCAGCTATTACATTTTCTCAGAAGTCATAGAGGCCTTCGCACAAAGAAAAGCGTCTCCTCTTTGCAGGCTGTAAGTGGGTTTGTAAGAGCATTATTGTGTAGTTGGGACAGAAGTCTGTGCAACAGTAGTAATAGCTGACGGGAAGGCTGCATAGGAAGTGTTGGTTAATGTGACAGGATTGAAAATAGTTTAGTAATTTTTGTAGTTTAGTAATAGTAATTTCCCACGTCGTTCATTTATCCCCCTTCACCCTGTAAATGGTATCAGCATCGTATTATGCTGATACCATGATTGTGTTATGTGTTCTCTGCCAGTTTGCAAGGACAAGCTAATTATTATATTTTTGAGGATTTAGGCATGATGTGTCTGACAGTCTGAAGCCCTTTTAATGGCTTTTTCAGAGAATGGAACGGGATCTTTTTCAGAAATATATTCTTCTAAGTCAGTGATTTAACAGTCCTGATAGGACTGTAATTACATTATACAACCATTATCAGTTGGCAGGTTTCTTAAGCAACTGTCCAATGATATGATTCACTGTGTTGCCCCGCATTCCACTAAGTGCAAAACAGTTCTGTGTGCAGCATTTTATTTCACTGACCTGTAATAACGAGTGTCATATTCTTGATCGGACGATTATATAGTGCCTAAAAGTGGTGGTTTGCTCAGTATATTTTGCATTAACGCTGGTTTTGGGAAGTCAAATTCAGTGTTACATGAATCAGATCTTCTTAGTAATCCTCAAAGCATGCTCCCTCTGCAGCACTTGAAAAATGAATGCCTCTTCTGCTCACTGGTAGTGATATTATACGTCAACAAAAGATATTTTCTGTGTTTTATGTGGTGTGCACATTTGGCCAAACGGGAGCGACATTCGCCACAAAGTTGCTACCGTACAAAGTTTTTGATTGCCTATCTGTTATATACGTCTACAATTCTGGCAGCGGTATCTGCCCCCCCTCTGGTTCTGTTTTTGTGGTTATCATTATGAAGGAATGAGCAGAAGATAGGATTTCTTGTATCCTTGTTTAAGCATGATATGTGGCTGCATGGGCTGAAGAATGTGTGTTGGAATGAGTTTTGACATTCACTTTGCTGCATGTCCAAACTGGTAGCAGAGTGCATTATTCACTCATAATGCACTCTTTGTGTAATGCTAATGCCTTCTCCCTGTTCCAAATGCCAATGACATTTTAGCACACTTGTCACAGCATAACCCAATTTAATGCCAGTCTGCCCCCCCCCCCAACACCCCCAAGACTGAATGGCAGTCAAAATGATGTTCCTTTCTCACAAAAGAGATGGTCGTTCATGACGTGAATGTGGATATGTGTGTCTGTGCACAAGCATTTTTCTATTTCCGGAAGAGACTCCTGACTGTAAATATCTGTAAATATCCCTCCATAAAGTTTAGTCGAGTAGTAGACACCCTTCATTATATATCTTCATGTGAATTTCAATGACACCTCTTCCACCGTGAGAGTGTCCAGTGCAATTTATCTTTATGCATTCCCTGATGTGAGCCGGAGCGCCTACTGCAGTGCTTCTCATTACATCCTGGGCAGTTTCCAGGTAGGCAGTGTTAACCAAGGGACATAAAGTTTCACTCCTGACTGATTGCTGGGTCAGTGACAGAGAAGTGGGGAGCAGCAAACAGATGCTTGGCTAAGGGAAGTAGCCAAGGATTTAGTGGGCAGAAAAAAACGCTGGAATCTTCCGCCGCGGTGTTGAAGAAAAGGCTCGCTTTCACATTATCAGCATTCGCATTACAGGCTCATTAACAAGAATAATGGAGCTCAATAAAAGCAATCAAGCTCCGAAATAAACTACAATTAAACAACCTTATTTTTCCCCATTAGAGGGGGAGCACCCCTCTGGGCTGACGAAGGAGGACACCGCTTCAATCTTTTCCCATCTGCTGCAGACAGGCATTATTGCCACGCGCTGATGACAGCCGCATACTGTAGACATCAGACAAAGACAAACAGGACAAAGAGGATTTTTGAGTGTTCCTGTTGTTTGAAGGCTTCATAATACTTGTGCCATGCTAAACAAACACATCCCAAAGCTTTTAATGTCTAGTTACACTGAGCAAACACATTGTGTACTGTTGTCTTTCTGCGGAGTATCATTCCCGCCATAAATCCATCCAAAGCCGCAGCATGAAGTGTGGACTGTGATTTGCAAACACATCGCAGGGCTTTTGGTCTGGACGCGGCGGCTCCAGGAAGAGGCCTGTCTTCTTAGGAGCTATAATTTAATTGAGGGATTAGCATTACTGCATAGGGTATAATACACTTCTTTCAGCACCTGCCATTTAACCTTGCTGGTGGTGAGCAGGACTTGCAGGAACAGAGAGAGGGGTTAGCTTTAATCGTCAACATGCTGGAGCTCTGAATGGTGGCTGGGGGTTTCAAGCCCCCCTTATTGATTCCAACAGATGGCAGAACCAGAGAGAGAGTTTTTCCGCTGACTCGATGCCCAGATGAACAGCAGTGGAGAGCCTGCCATGGCTTCATTAAATATTCACTCACAGCGACAACACACCAAACAGTAAGCACACACAGACAAGACACAGAAGAACCACAATAAAAGTGCCACTGTGCGGGTATCCATAGAAAATATAGAGCCATATCCAAGGGAGAAGACATTTACCTCATTCCCATGCCTTTTGAAATATTGAACACCCAGCAACAATGTCTTCCATTGCTCAGTAAGCTTGATAACACTAGTCAGACTCACATTAATTATTTATTCTGAATTTATTGCTTAATCTTTTTCCTTGAAACTAGTTTTGTAGCTTATATTTTGAAATGATAATTCATATTTTTTTCATCCTATCTGCCTCAATTATTCTTATCAATTAGTCTCTATCATGCTGCCTTGGAGAAATAATAATTCACCACTTTATAAAGCGGCGCTGAAAAGAGTTGCAATCAATCCTGAGGGAATGTGACAGGTTTGTGTGCGTTGGTGGGAGCCTTTATGCATGCAAGACACTCCCTGTGAACTTGGACCACCTGAGGATTTGTTTATGTTAGCAATTAACAGGAGGAAAGATGATTGTTGGGCAGGTCAGGAAAATAATTACAGGGCTTGGGCAATGTCAGACGTCACATTAGGCCACATCAAGACCTGTCTCTGCTGCCCAGAATTAAATATGAAAACATGCAAATGAGGCTTCAACTCATTGCAGAAAAGGACTTCCTGTAGCACCATAGTAACAAGCTCATTAAGATGCAGTGTCACTAGAATGTGGTAACTGCTGTTTATTTATTCTTATGGCATGCCTATTTTAGTACGGATTGTATGGACTGAATTTTCTATACCTGCTTATTTTCAGGCATCAATGTGACATCAAAGCATAAAAAGGTTTAAGTAAGAGCCATGATTTATATACTCAAAGGTTTTAACTGGGTTTGAAGGAACTGAGTTTGCCAATGCAGGTTTGCTGAGGTTGAAAAGGTAGCAAATGGCCTTGTAATGTCATGGTACTGACAGTGCTGTGGAATAGCGGGCCACTTCCTTCTGGGTCCATTCATGATAGATATTTATGCACTTAGGATATTTTAAAGCACTTTGGCTAAGAGCACCTGAAAGGCATATGCTATAATGCAAATATACAGAGTCTAAAGCTTTCCACCAGTGAGAAATCAACATAGCTACCGCTCCGTAGTGCTATTCTTAACATTGCAGGACAGCCTGTCCTTTAAAACAATTCTCTATAATGAATTCACTGTATTGGTAGAGACTAGTTGTCACTGATCATACAGGGACCGGGAGAAATTTTATGGGTTGTGTTTTTTTTTTTTTTTCATTTCTTTTATTTGGCAGATGCAGCCAAACAGAGCTCGGGGCTAAGTTAATTGTGCATATCTGTTCATGCTTGATTTTAAATATGTGTTTAAGAAAAAAGAGGGAGAGAGAGCTTTTGAAGATGCTAGTTTAGTAAACACATACAGCTGTATCCTCTTAAAGCAGGCCCTGTGGCTGTCCCCTCTTCTTCTGTGTGTTTATACTATCATGTACGACAGCACATAACATGATGCAGCGTGAGAACTTCTGTCAAGATGAGGGGCAATGAAATGCACAACTGTAATGGCAGTTATTAGTTTTATTTTTACTGCGCTCTCTTCCGCTCCATATTTGGTGTTCCAGTCGATGACTTGTTACATTAAAGACATTCCTCAGGGCTGAGCGTTTGAATCTTACTTATTCATGTATTTTTTCTGTCTCCCCCTTTTCCCTTTTAAATAGGTTTCTTTTTCATACATCAGTCATTGTGATGATTGCTCAGAAATAAGCCCTGAGACTGTGTATAAATGGTTTCTGTTTTCCCTAGGTGTACGTGTTAGCTCTTGGATTCATGGCACTGTACTATGAGAGCAAAGAATAGACCAGGATCAACAAATCAATGTCTAACAGTGAAAACACCTTGTCAGTAAATAGCATTTAGTGCTTATTGTTTTAAGTTCTGCTATAGAGGCTTTTGTATAAATAGCTCCAGTCTTACAGTTGGATTCCTGTCTTTCTCTTTTGTTTTGTTTGGATGTCTTCCTCCGCAGGACCACCAAACTTTGCAGCACAAATCTGATTGGCATGCATCAAAGCGGCGATGTGTTTTTCTTTCCAGCAGAGATACTGTGTAACCTGCTAAGACAGAGACACTGGAGACACTGCCTGAGTTGGCAAATGTTAAAAAAAGAGAGAGAGAGAGAGATGGGGAAAATAATTAGTGAATGTCCTTAAACACACCAGTTCCATTCCATTTTTGCCAATCCTGGCAAATGAACTTATTTCCATGGTCCCTGACTTTTTTCCACCAGTGTTGGATTAAGCCAGTATGAAGTTTAGCTCGGATGTTTTAATTCTAGTCCGTCGTCATTAACCCCCTTCCACATATTTTAATAAACAACAGGTCATTATTTGCTAGGTCTGGGATACAAGTCAAGAGGCTTCACTAGTAGAAGATGCTTAAAATTGTTAAATTGAATGAATAATGGTCTGATCTGATGTGAGATTGATTTTATGAATAAATCCTGGTAGTTGATAAATGTCTGAGGATAGGGGAAGTTTAGATATGAAGCACTTGACAGGTTCATTGGTTGTCAGGAATTCTTAACATTATTGTGGTCCCATTCAGATGTATTTCAAGGTTATTCAATAAACTGTCTATGCTGCCGTCACATGGCCTTGCTATTATATTCATATGAAGTATATAGGCCTTGCTTTTGCCTCACAGTTGAATATTCTGCTGTCTAATCACAAATGCCTTTTTTTTCGGCTTTTGTATGCATTAACAATTCATTTCCCTGAGTGCCACAGACAACACATAGCATCAAATTATTGTAAGAGTGCAATTCATTCCTATAGCAGATATCCATCTGCTTTGAGATGCCCTCTGTGGGAGGGGCGGGCGATGCTGGATTTGTTCCTTAGAGATATCCCATTGGGCAATTAGCCTCCCCACAGAGCCCAATAAAGCCACTTTTTAGCATAGATACAGTGGTTATACACTTTTATCCTGAGCTTCTTAAATAGGGAGATGATGTCCTCTTTTTCAACGCTTCATTTGTTCTAATGCACTTTTAAATGGGCTCTGGCTATAGAGATGGACAAGTATTCTTGTGGAACTGCTATGCGCGATAAGTAGCCTCTCATTTGACCGCCCTTGCAGGCTAATTATAAAGCTGTAACAGGGCAACACCTCCTCAGTCTTTCTGTTATTGAACCTCTCTGATCTCTCCCTCCATTTCTCTTTTTGTCTCTGTCATTCTGCCTCCTTTCCTCTTCCCCTCTCTCTCTCTCTCTCTCTCTCCCTCTCCCCTGCGGCATAGAGTATAGAGGGCCGGCGTGGTGATGGCCAGCCCTGGTGTCCTTTAGTGTCCGATAACAGAGCCTTCCCATCAGCTGCCTGCCTCAGCCAAGCAAGCCCTGGCTAATGGATTTGGCTGGCAGGCATACATCCCTTCATCCCAATTCAGCCACCCTGTTCTCTCCCACACCTCTCAATTATTCAGATTCCACTTCTATGCAAATGGTTTCCTATCGAGGAAAAACCTGCCATCATTTTCATCTGGTTGTTATGTGTGCTGATGCGTGGGACTCTGGAGACTTGTCGGCTGTGACATATGGTATAGCTGGTGAGATGGAGCATGCTGCCTTCCTGGCAATCCCTCATCTCCTTGTAGGCGAAGCTCAATCAGACCTGAACCATTAGAGGCTGATCTATCGAAGCACCGTTCACAAGTGGTAACACTCTCCTGCAGTTCCCTAGCAACCGCCGCAAGCGCTGGTCTCTTTCACTGTAACGCTCAGTTGCTTAGCTACAGAGACTCTGACAAAACTACACATGGCTGATCTCCCCAAGGAGTCAAGGGCCAAAAACTGGTGGTATCATTCAGAAATCAGATCAATGAATGGAAGAATGCCAGAACAGATGTCACGATGCGACATATTCCCGATGTCTGTGAAATTCCAGTGTGGATTTCATAGGTAGAGCGTTTGGTATTTTACGCCACTGCCTCTTGCTCTTACATCAGCTTGTTACGACGTGTTCACCCAACACCTGATACTTGAATCGAAATGATTACATTGCCGGTGCCCCGAGGCATGAACTCAAAAGGAAAGCTAGCATGTGCCTGATTACATTTATGTGTGTGTGTGTGTGCTGGCGGGTTGCTGCGCTCGGAGTCAGAGGGTGAATGAAGGGCAGTGGGTGCAGAGGATGAGAGGAACGGGCTGAAGGTTTTGGAGGACTGTATAATTAAGGCCCATAAAACAGCCAGGCTCTTCGGCAGCAGGAAGGTGTGCTGCTGATTTAGCCCTTCCCCTCCATGCTGGCCACCTGTTAAAGGATTTATTTCCCAGGTCAGTGGTGGGCGCCTGCCATCCTCCAGCAACCTGCCTCTTCTCCCGGCGCGGTGGGAGGTCTGCAGAAGCGAGTGGGTGGAGGAGGAGCACTTACTGTATGGTTACAAAGCCTATAGCAATAACCTTTGTTTTCTCCTTACTCATCTGGGGCTTGAATCCACCGTCTGACTTCCACTAAGGGCAAACTCAGGAAAACAAACAGGTTTTTGTCTTGAGAGAAACATTTCGAGGGAAAGTTCCAGGAAATGTGCCGTTCCCCACTGCTCTCTCCCCGGTGTGAGGGCAGCATTGCGCAGGTGAGAGAAACTTCCTCCTTAACTCATCTGGGAGACATTGTGCCCTTCCCAGTAGCCTACCTCAGCAATGTCACACCCCACCTTAGCAGATGCTTAAAGAAAACACCAGCAAGCGCATTTACCCCCATTTCACACTCTCATATTTCATTTCCGTGTCCACTGAGGTTACCTTTCCATTTTCTTCTCCACTGCAGATACTGCAAGGTGAAAATGGTATGTTATCTGTTTATTTATGAGAACTGCAGCGAGTCCAATGTATTTACCATAGCCACAGATCTCTGTGTATTTTGAAGATGTCTCAGAGGTAATATCACAAATCTGTAGTTAGGTTTATGCTAACAAGGCTGGGGTAGACACACCCCCAGATGGCAGCATGTCTCTGCCCCCTGAGAGACAGGCACCGCTGGGCACCGCCAGGCAGTGGCAGGCCCTGCTACAGCCAAAAATAATTAAGCACGCTGTCACAGGCTTTTTGCTGTATTCGCACAAAATTTCCATCCAAGTCTCAACATGGGAGAAGGCCCCTGCCTCTAGTCTTACTCTTTTCCAGAAACTTGCACGCGCGTGCATGCATGCACGAGCGTACACACACACAGACACACACACACACACACGCACACTGCAGCGCTCACTGTTTACACATGATGTCACTGCCAGTGCACAGAAGAAGCGGTCTTTGATCAAGCGTCTCAGAGGAACAGTACTTTGAAAACAACCAATAAGATCCGACCCTTATAGCGTTCTAATTCATCATTTGTTTTTGTTTTCTCTGTTAATGTCTGCATAATAAATGAAATTCTGGCTTGTTCAACCTGCAGGTACTGTACATATAAGCCTGATTCATTATGTTATATACATAACATGTGCACACAGAGGTTTGCATCATTACAGTTACATAAACAAAGTCCTAAATTAATGATTATGCTGAATTGTGCATGAACCGGCAGGAGACATGAACATCCCTCTTAACTGTGCATTGACAGTCTGTGTTTTCTGCGGCCACTGTTTCTATGACAACATGGTAATCAGTGAGAGATGGATCGTGGAGTTTAACGCTAAGTCAGTATACATTAACATATGATATTTTCCATGATTTACATATCCATTTGATTATCTCTGATTGGTGTTGTGGTTGAAGAAATTCGTGATAGCGAAGGAAACGGGGGGAATCGGCTACTGGCTCTCCAGCAGGTGAATTAATGGACTGTACATTGACAGTTGCCTCGAGTGTTTACCTGGGGGTTTTTCTCTTGATGGTCTGTGTTTCTTTCTTTATATCTTAATAGTTAAAACTTCTGTTTCATTTCGAAAGCGCCTTAGGCAAATGTCCTCAGTATTCCAATGTAGTAAATTGTATTAGCTGCTTTAATCCTTATTTGTAGTCCCCGTCCGTCCTTATTACTCATAACAGAAAGAGTGTGAAATATATATTTATGTGTTGCTCTATACATAGAGCAATTGAAATTGATGAAGGAGGAATAGTGAGTAAAATCTGATTCAGTCTAATACACGCCTCACAGATAGCCACAGGCTCAGTCAGCTCGGGCTTTGAGATATGCCTCAGATATCCTACGGTCAATTTGCAGTGTCAGTAAAGCTTAGAGTTTAATGAAGTTATAAATGTATCCATATCTTGCCACTTATATCATCTCTCCCTCACCTTACTGAGTTTCATAATTGTCAGCCATGGGTCTGCGGAGTATAAAACTCATCTGTATCATTTATCCTGAAGTGTGCAGGCAGACAGACAGAAACCTCGAATCGCTGTCCATCCCAGAGAGTCTCTTAGTCTCTCCAGTCAGGTGTGGAGGACTATTTTCAGCTCTGTCTGAACAGCGGCACTGATGTGTGCAATGTTTTTCACCAGTTCTTCATCATTTCATTTCATATCCTGAGCGAGTTTGCTTTGAAGAAGTGCTATCTGGCTGATGTGCCTGCGTGTTTTTTGGCTGCTTTGGGGTGGATTTAAAGAGGGTTGTTTTTATTTTTCTTTCTCCCCCACTAAAAGAGAATCCTCTCGACTTTTACAAGACTTCTGTTAAAGACTGTCTGACTGCCTAGACATACTTGAATGGGAACAGTTTGTGTTGTCTGTTCTCTGATACCTGAAAATATAAGGCTCTGTCTTTAAAATGCAATAGTACTCTTTGAACGTTGTAGTTAACATGTATCTGAATTGATTCACTCTGGATGAGAAAAACGGAGTACGATGTACAACCGTATACCATGAATATTTTTTCGTTTTTTATGCATTTCTCACTCTTATTTATCTGCACTTCTCACTATTACTGTCTCCTTACGTTGTGCTTAAAACTGAAATCAGATGGTGAGGCATATTTTAAAGGTCAGTATACTCGTGGTAGGCATCTGCTGGAGTTGGCAGAAAGGGAGACCTGCTTGTGTGCTTCCAGGCTCCAGGCTAAATGATTTCTCTTAGCTGGGGTGAAACTGATGGCTTATTGCTCCAGCTCACCTTGTGCAACTTGGATGTAAAGGCATTGCCTGTTAACCCTGCTGTGTCCGCCACGCAGTGCTAAAGCCGCATTGCCTTCCAGTTCTGTAGCTGCATCGACTGCATGTGTCAGCCGAAAGCACCGGCCTCCATCATCCATTGCACACAACTATAA
>OMLF01010729.1:35103-45343 GCA_900302615.1 Holocentrus rufus
CTTTTTGCATATATCCTGTTCTTGTTTGCTTCCCACATGTATAGAGACCACACATTGAAGCTCTTCTGCCACATCAATCTAGCAGTGTACCCCAAATTATCTCATTAAGCCCACATATTTGTGAAAGTAAGATAAACGTTGAGGCAGCATGTGGCTCTGATTGCCGTAATTCTCTGAAGAACAAAAGCCTGTTGTGCAAGGGGCTGGATCGCTATGAATCATGGGCAATGGGGGGAAGGAATCCGGGGATAGCCCCCCGTCAATCATGCTGCTGTATTGAAGCCAGCGCCGTGCAGAACACAAGTGTGTGATCTCACTTTGCAGGGCCTCCCGTGTTTGTTGAACATATGGAGACATCACCCGATGCCTGTGTCATCAAAAGCTCACCGTAAAGTGCACTCTGCCATTAGTAGCATTAATGCGGGCCTGCTGAGAGATCCTGTGGCACTCTGTTATCTCCTGTTTGCTTTCCTTATCTGATGGCTCTGACCAGTTCAGCTGGAAGGCCAACAAGTTACTGCTGCACTCCTCTCAGACCCTTCCAGAAGCAGATGTTTCACATTTGAATTTCAGCTTCCCAAACACCCCCTCTTATCGCGTTTTATACAAAAGCTGTCTCTAATATTTGACAATTTGTTAATATTCCTTGTCTGATGGCGTGGGTGCATATCTTAACCAGTCTGGGGAATGGGAAAAAAAGCACATTATTTATCTGTTGTTAAAGAAAAACTTCACTTCAGCACATTAGAGAAGACTGCACAAAGCACTGGGAAGGTCAAACTCTGAGTTTAGTTGTAGCGCTCAGAGACAGACCCCATAAATGTATGTATTTCAGCATTTCCCATGCCACTAAAAGGCAAGAGTTTATATGTGCTCCACTAAAGGCTTCTCCCTGGTGAGACATTTCTGTCGGGGGTAACAAAGTGAGCATATGCACAGCGTGGCATACCCCTCAGTGCAGTAATGGCTGTATCTGTGATAAATACACACGGCAAACGAATTGCAGTAAAGCAGGTAGGGAGCCAAGCAGTGCATTGCATGACCTTGCATTTCCTAAATGTAAACCTTTGCGACATCCGGCAGATTTTATTTGCAACACTGCTGAGAGACAGATAGATGTAGAGACAGCGAGCGCCAGCAAAGGTAGAGAGAAGCGAAGACACAAAGACAGAGAGGCACAGAGCGAGAGACAATGAGGAGGGAAGAGAGGGAGGGAGAGATGCAGCATTGTGCCCAGTCCTGACTCCAACCCAGCACCTAATGAGTTTTTATTATGCCATCAATCCAGAGCATCAGCACCCAGTGCACGTGTGCTCACCATGTGGTAACCCAACTTCAGCTCTGTCCTAATGTTTGATCTGAGCTGTGCCATGTGGCCCTTATACTACAAGTAATGTATTCCCATAAGAGCCTGTTTTCTTTGCAGCCTTCGCTTGCAGGGCGCGAGCAGGTTTGCAGCATCCTGTGCATGTGTGTTCTCTGTCCCCTCCTTTGAAGTATTATGTGGCAGGTGTACCGCGGCTAGGTAGGTGCATCGTTTTTGTCGAGTCTCCTTCCCCCCGGGGGACTTTGGTCACGGTTCTTCTTCATCCTCGTGGGACCCCGGAGCTGCGTCTGTGGGTGTTTGGAGGGAGGGGTGACGAGGGTAGAGAGAGGAAAATAGTGTGAGAATGACCCCTATTTATTTTGATGGGGCCCTTTCACAAGCTTTGTCAGTGCTGCCACAGACTGATGGGCAAGTTTTGAGGCTGTTGTAGGTAATCCATCTCTATGTGTGTGTGTGTGTGTGTGTGAGGGAGTGCATGTGTGTGTCTGCTGGGGACCCTGGTCCTCGGAGACAGCGCTGGCTGGATGGGCCCTTGTCACAGCTGCTATAGTGAAGGTACCAGAAACAGGCACAGATAACAGGCTGCACTGGTGGCCGTCTCAGCTGGAGCAGTAATGGGGCCATACCCCAATTCCACTGACTGAAGTCTGGGAAAAATAGGACCACCACATTCATTCTTCTGTCAGCCCAAGGAGGTCATACTCAGAACCCACCAAGTGCCCACAAGAGATATAGAGATGCAGCAATTTTCTGAGTTCTGCTATTGCTTTTGGGTGGCATGATGGATCAGTGGTTGGCAGCTTTGCTTCGCGGTCTCAGTTCCTGGCTCCTTTCTGTGTCATTTGCATGTTCTCTCCATGTTTGTATGTGTTTCCCATGTTATCCCCTCTTTTTTCCCACAATCCAAAGACACGCAAATGGATTGGAGACTCTCAGGGTGCTTTCATCCCAACCGTTTTATCTGTTTTAATCGAACTATGATAGGCTTACTCTGTTAGTTCTGTTCAGTTGGAGAAGTGAGAACATGGATTCTTGGGCTGCCCGATATTGGAAAAAACTGACATTACGATATCTTTTTGCTCTGTGATATATATTGCAATATGAAAAAAATGAGGCCCTCAACAGAGAGTGTAAGCCTTGTTTTTAGCCTAGTTGCTTGCTGGAAATAACCTTTGCTATGTCAAAACACATATTGTAAAATGCCAAAAGATGAAAGTTGATGTTTTCTAATGATATATAACATGCATGAAAGCATTTCCACTAACAGTATTAAATCACATAAAATATTTATTGTGGATATTTGGGTTCGCCTGGGTCCTCTTGGTCTTGAGAGGATAATTAAGTATCACATTAATGCCATAGGTTATCAGCCCTTGCATTCAGAGCTCAGACTATGAACCTGAGAGTCTGTATCCTTCCACAGCCCTGTCCTCTGCGTTAGTGGTGTGCCCTGCAGTTTGAAATCAGACTAAAGTCAGACTTTCAGACCTCTCTTGTAGATTAGACATGGAAAATGAGAACCTTGCTAGTTTTTGTTTTGGATCAATCAGCAAAAAAGTTGTAGCATGACATGTTCATTTACCTTACTTGACATGACTTACTTGTCAAACTCTGGTGAGGACCAAACAAATGAACTGTGGTCCACCTGAAAAATCAGGGCTAACTCCAAGTGACATGTACCACAGTACATGATATAGTTATAAGTGAGAACGTGACTCGTCCTAACCATAGGAACCAAGCCAAAACACAGTGCATTGCAGGTTCAAAGTGGATGTTGATACCTGAAGCTGCTAGTGTGACAGATATGCTAGTGTTGCCAAAATGACTTGGGGACAAACGTGGAGTAACAATGAGGTGAGGTCTGTTCTAGAAATATGGGCTGACAACATTTCACAATTGCTTTTGGAAACACATAAAAAAAACACCAAGGGTTTCCTTGTTACACTACTGTTCCTCCATTTTTCCAGTATCCCTCTTTTGTTGCAATATGCTCTTGTCTGCACCTGGAGTTTCCCTCATAAAATTCCTGTGCAATGAATGATGAATGACCTGTTCAGCTGCGTGTCATTTGTTTACACATTCTGGTTTGCTTAACACGGGGCTGTGTGAACACGGGCCGGACCGAATGAAAAATGCAACATAGTCTTCTCACCTGAATCAGACCAGAGCAAGCGAACTATAGGTGTGAAAGTGTCCTAAATTGCACACAGATAATAGGAGTGTCTGTCTATCATTAGCCCTGTGATGGACTGGCAACCTCTCAGGGTGTCTCCCTGCCTACTGCCCGATGCATGTTGGGATAAAACCTGTGCAACCCCTAAAAAGGATTAAGCAGGTAGAAAGAATGAATGACTTCTATTGTTTTTGTGTTTCCTGAATGATGTTGTTGGCTGGAATTACCATCTTTGATACTATGTAATTGCAGTAGTAATCTTGAAGAGCACAATGGATGGAACTGATTAGCTGTATTGAATCTCTAAGACCCACATTACCGAGGCAGCTGGTTCAGCACTGAAGGAGATAGTTTGTTGTGATTAGTCTAGTAATTAAACTGCAGAGGCTATGAATACCGGAGTAATGTGAGTGGCACCCTGGATGTGAAAGGAGTTGATAAGTGGGCTGTCTACCTGGTGGAGCACTGGGCAGAGAATGAGCCTAATATCTTAACATCACCTTCCCCTGCCACACAGTGAGGGAAATGGCCTGACCCATCTCATTTTAACACAAAGGTTGCTCCCAATGGTCTGTGCCCACCATTGCCATTTTATCCACATACATTTTTAGCTGCAATCAGCAGCTGCTATAACTCACTCTGTCGGTTGTTCAAGCAGTCACAAAATATTTTATATACCTCATTGTGCATACAGAACTGTGGGATATAGATATGCAATACCAATATGTTTCTGAGGCAGCCACATTGGTACTTAAGCTCTCTTGGTCGGGCAGCTGACTTCATGCAGGTCCCAGGTTCTAATCTTCAGGTTGGTAAATCAGGCTTTTGTGTTTGCTTTCACAGAAGCAAACAGGTCACATCTTATCGTGAGTTATGTGTTTGTTTCCTTGTTATTTACAACAGAAAAGACATGTTTTGGAGCTCAGCACCAAATACAGGCTGCGTGTTGTTTGGCGCTCAGCACAACGGGCAGGGAGAGTGAGAAATGCATGAATGGATTTGTAATGATTACATAGGACCAAAATAACAAAGCCTCTGTTACAAGATGGCACACATTTTTACAGCGTGCGCCCCTCTTTCTTCACACAAAACTAATCTGTATAAAAAGTAGTATTACTGTTACTGAAAGGATGCACAAATTATTTCTGGAAAAAAAGGCTGGATTTAACATTTCACGTTCACAAAAAGACAAGGCTCACTTCAGCCGCAGACAGAACAGCTCTTGCAGTGTGAGATGTTGCAGCCCCCTGCAGCTTTTTCTTATTGCAGCCTTGAGAATGTCAGCATGTTAGCAACTGTCTGACAAATTTTTGATATGTAGTAACAAGATTTTCAAAGGTCTTGTGGCATTATCATATCACTTTGAACTAGGAAAAAAGAAAGGGAACAAAAAAAAAATAAAAGGTTTTCAGTTTTAGTGCTTCAGGGCCACACTCAGGTCTAAACTTGCAATGGTTGTAGTGTGAGAGCTGATTCCCTCATACATTTGAAGAAGCTATAGGTCAAAAGTTAAAGTCTGATTAAAAAAGACATTTTATGCTTCCCAGGCTAAGGTAAAAACCAACCCTCTTTATTCCTTTTAGGAGAAAAAAAAAGAAACATAAGCCTACAGCACAATGAAGACAGCAAGACCAATGGATAATTTTGATCATTTTCAATCCAAATTTATCTTGGTGAGAAATTTCTTATCATCAAACATATAAACTGGTTCATTATTTGGATATTAATGAATTATCTAGGCAAATTTGTCTATATACCTGCATGCATACCTTTAGTGATATTGAATAATATTTTTTTTCCATTTCAACATTCATTTTTTAGAGGCAGAAAACACCTTGATTTTAACAATACACCATATTGGTTATTACAGTGCACTGTGGCATGCAAATGTTTTCCATTCCTTTTAGATTTACAGCTTGTAGTGTGCTGAAAGTGTTTAGAAGCTGATAGAGGAATAAGCCTTGTAAAAGCGCAATGTTTATTTCCTTGCATTAGAAAATATTTTTTCAGCACTTACTGGGCCACTTACACTTTTCATACAGTGTTTCATTTCTCTGCTATCTCCTCCTATCTATATGCTTATATAAAAATGCCCAAATCTTATCTGTTGTCATTTCCTTTTATCATTTATTTTTCCATTTAGCCTAAGTGAAGACACTTCCCATGGTGCACTGTGTTGCCATTTTATCGCTACTTTGTTTTGAAACGTAAAACCTGGTGAACAATGGCAGTGCAGTTGCTAAACGCAATTTGGTGACATCAAATAAAGCACACACACATATTTGTGTGTTTGAACCACCAATTATTAAAAGAATAGAGAGAACACTTTTATGAAGTAAAAAACATCACAGCTTGATTTAGCATTATGTATGTATGGCAGAGGGGGAAAATTAACTACACAATGCCATTTAGTCCTATTTCCTAACCCTTACTTAACCAAACACAGACTTTAATGTGCCTTTGTAATTACTGTCATTAGGATAATTTGGAGAGCGTGCAGCACATGTTTCTGGAGCAAGAGTGCTTTATCGCTCCACCCGCAGTGTCTTTCTCCATCAAATCTGCACCGGCCGCATATGTCTTAATTGAAATGGCGGGTAATAGCATCTGTGAAGGCCACATCACTTTCTGTCTTCCTGCAGCTATGCCTCCACAACTGTGTGTACGTGTGTGTGTGTGTGTGCATGCGTGTGTGTATAAACCTGCCTGACATTTGGGAGATTCATGAAGCTCAACTCACCAGCCCAAGGATCTTCTTGCACAGACCCCCTTCAAAATTATGATGTACTACCCAGGCTGTTTGGTGCTCTAATCAGAGAAATGATGAGATGTGGTTCAAGTCAGGTAACAGCATAGCACTCTGGTGTTCGATGGGGGAGATGAAAGGGTATACAGTAGCCATATGTGCTTTGTTTGGTACAATTACTTGAAATTGCATCTAAAATATGCAGAGTGCTTTGAAAGCGTTGCGGTAAGAGGACACAACCCTGCTGGGGAACAAGAGAGTGAGCTGTAAATATTACATATGCCTGCGTGATTGTATGGAACACAATTGCCCATTGAATTCACAGTCGGCCTGACAATCTTCCCATAGGCTGCAAGCCCCATAAAACCAATCAACAGTGCATTTTGGAGGTATTTCCAAGAGAGCCATGTAGTACATGAAAATCAAAATTGTATTTTCCTGCCCAACATGAATGTGGATGATGTTGCCCAGCAGGATCCCTTCCCTTTACACTCTGCAGTGGGCTGCAGCACCGCACGCCCATGCTGCGCCATGGAAGACATCACATGACAAACAAAACAAGACCTGTGGATGCAGAGTAATTGGTGAAACATTGTACCTGTAGTTAGTATGACTGCTCAGCTGAAATGGCCTAGAATTTGTACCCGATAACATTACAAAAAGGAAGTAAGATTACTCTTGCATGCAAGCTCAACAAAAGCTTTCTTTTGATTGCGTGTCAGTTCTTACTGGAAAAATCCACCCTGTTAAACATCATTGATCCGTGATGTTCAGTGCATTCCTGGCTTTATTTAGTGATTGCAGTAATTTACCTTTTTGGGGTACCCACTTTTCTTCAACACGCCTCATCTACTCCTACTTCAATTAGTGATTTCCCAAATTTCCCAGAATGACTTTCGACAGCTCCCTGGGAACGGTTGTGAATTTGTTGCATTCAGCCGTGGGTTAGAGGTGGTGGTGGAGACAGCACACAGCGATGGTGATAACATAAGTGCAAGAGAGTGGGAGATTTTCCAGTCAAGAGAAAGTGAGAGTCCGCCCCCCCCCTTTACTCAAAATGCATCATGTCTTGTGGCTGCATTGCATTCTGGTCTATTGATGCAAGTGATGCAACTGACGGAGGATAAATTGCTCCTTCTGCCTCTCCTGCGATCGATTTCCACCTGTATGATTGTTGAATGTTGGTGCAAAATGGTGAGTCTGGACAGAAGGCATTGCTCTTTGGATCTGAGGGGAGGACCTTAACCCGAACCCAAAACCTGATATTTACTGTTGATGTTTCAGAAGCCTGAAAAACATGTGGCTGTCAGACTTTATTGTAGCTGCACAGGCAATGTCTTTACATCGTATATGTTTAGCTAATAATATGGGAATGAAAAATAAATAAATAAATAAATACAATGCCAAATAACATCGGCCTAGAAATATACTGTTTTAGGGTGTTTTTTTTCTTAAAGGTGCAGTATGTAGTTTTAGGAGATACGTTATCAACTCAGCGTTGTGAAAAAAATAGAATATGGTATAAGAAGATGTATATTACATTAATCTAAGCTCAGGGAAAAACTGGGTCCCTGGGACACTGAAAAGTTGCCATTTTACTGTTGTTGTTTATAATTGTCACAAATTTTGTTATTAATATATTTATTATTCTTTGAATTTATGATCAAATGAGATAGACTAATTAAAAAAATTACATCATAGTTGAAGGCTTTGCAAATGTAAACAAATACCTTTCTCAAAACTTAAACACATTATGCATTTCTATATTGTTACATGTCACATTCATAATTTTGTGTGTTGAGTGACCATGTTAAGTTGTAGGTGCACAAGTTGTTTTGTCTTCTGCAGTGCAAAACTACTCTCATATTTTTATTTTATTCAAAACTGTTCTGGGGAAAAAAAAAAAAGAAAAAAAAAAAAAAAAAAAGAGCAAGCGGCACAAGTAGCATGCTGTTGAGAGCAGTGTCACCTGGCAGCTCATTCAAGCTTAGAGGAATGTTATAGAAAGCCCAGAGCTGTGGAAACAGCTGGCGGTGCTGCTCAGTGACTTTCTCCCTCTGCCTCACTGTGCCCGTCCCTGCAGACGCTGCCAGGACTGCTCTTACAGCATGTGTACAGCAAAACAATAATCAAACCCCCATTGTTCTTGTCCTTCAGTATAGGGCTAATGCATGCCCACCCACTCATCCAACCCCCTCCACCCCTACACACACACCCACGCACATCTACATACACTCAACACACACATCTCCCCTTAAGTAGAGCAGTAGAAATGCACACCAGCAGGCTCTGAAGGATCACTTATCATTAAGTTGTCTTTTCTTTCACATGAGGTGCTTGTTGACATTTTAAGGTAGCATTTATTGCGGTGGGCGTGTGTGTGTGCGTGTGTGGGTGTGAGTGTGTACGTGTGTCTGCATCGTGACTCTGGAAGGTTCTTGAATCTCACTGTAACATGATGCTAAGGGTAATGATTTACTGTGTGGAGAACTGCTGATCAATGCCCCTGAGCCTCTCCAAGGGCCACATGTTCAAACAGTGAACAAATGTGATATTATATGTCTGCATGTGTGTAAGGAGTGAGTCATTTATATGAATGTACGCATGCTATTTTAGATGTATGTGTACCAGCATGAAAATCATCATGACCTCTACTAGGGCAGGGTAAAAATATCGACTTTCTTATAATTGTGATCTTCATTTGGACAATCCAATATCGATCCAGTATATAAATCCCAAGATCTTTTAATCTATGCCTATATTCAGTGGATATGTGAAGATTTTTGCTAAATGTTTTCTTGTAGTGCACCTCCCATCTTGCAGATGTCTGCTGAATTACCAGCCAGTGGAAGCTCAGTTCACCAAATTACATTTTGAAAGAATCGACGAACAGTAGTGGGAGCTAACTGCCTTAATCCAGCACCATCAAGTCTAAAGGCAGATGTGATGCATTTTGGATGTAAAAATCATGATGTTAAAGAACTGGAGAAAATCCAAAGCTATATCTAAGGTACAAAATTGGTATTGTAACTGAAATATCTCTAGCTGAAATCTGAGTAGAATTTGGATCTTGAAAATTGGAATTGAATCAAATCGGGAAATCGCTGCCAACACCCAGCCTTAATCTTTACATGGCAACTTAAATGTTGTATTAGCTATTCTGTTTGTGGTGAACTCCTCTTCCAATTAGCTATTCTGTGCTTGCATCAACTCCATGTTTGATGTGATTATTTGTCACAATCAGCAAAAACATGCCTGTGATATCGAGCGTGAACATGATGCTCTTTCTCTTTCCCTCTCTGTCGTCATCGTCTTTTGTAACTGCTCCTCTCTTGCTCTTTGCCCCTCAGCATCTGTTTGAATGTGGCAGCATCTCAATGACACTCTGGAAAAAAAGGCTCTTTGAAAGCCAAGTGTATGAATAATCACTAACACAACCCTAATCCATTTTTAAAGACGGGAATATTAATGCACTAAAAACTGTATTCGCTTGGCATGCGGCAGATGACTGCAGGTCTGCTAAAAGCCCCTCTTTCAGACTGGAGCCCCGGCGAGCGTTAAGGGATCACTCTGCACTCTCTGTCACCATGACAACACCAGTTCCATGTCCGAGTGGGTGTACACACTTCATTTAGTAATCCTCAGCGACCGACATGGGAACAGCTGTGTGCATGCTGAGAGGGTCCAGGCTAGCAATCATGCCAAAATATACTTAATTACTGGAAATGTGGTCACTGTTGTGGGTATTATGGAATTAGAATTCAAGTGGCAATGACAGGCGTCTATGTAGGCATTTCTATTGGCCTCTTCCTGGACTGCTGCTGTTTCACCTTGATGCAGGGAAGCTGTTACTGTTACTTCATGGGGGTGGTACAGTACGATTTTGGCCTGGTCCGGTATGTTCACCTGGCATATGTAGGTGATGAGACATACAAAGCATCTCACCTGATAACGCTGAATTCCATTATCACTGAGCCATGGAGAAACCATCGGG
>OMLF01010731.1:0-11630 GCA_900302615.1 Holocentrus rufus
TGACCCCAATTATCTGTGGATTAAGGGGAATGAAACTGGCCGTCACTTCCCTCCTACTGCCCTTGGCAGTGTGTGTGTGTGTGTGTGTGTGTGTGTGTGTGTGTGTGTGTCTTTTGTTCATATATGTTAGAATATTTGTATGTGCACATGTGTGTGTGACTCTGTGTGTGTGTGTGTGTGTGTCTGTTTGCATTAGTATGTATCGTGTGTATGTGTGTTGATGGATGTATGAAAGTCAAAGAGAATAGGTGTGTGTGCGTGCGAGACAGTTAGCGTGTATGAAAATGTGCATTCATGTGTCAGCATTTTTACATGTTTGTGTCAGTGGCTATGTATGTGTACATACTACACACAGAATCACCCTGGAGCAATGCTTGGGGGGACACTGAAAGATACTAGTATGTGTGTGGGCGGGGCAAGCATTGCATGTGTGAGGGTGTGTGTGTTGACTGAGCAGTCTTTGTTCACCAAAGGGACTGGAAAACATTACAGCAGAAACAATCACAACCCCTGTTCTCCCTCTCCCTCCCCCTCTCTGTGTCTCACTCTCTCTCTCTCATTCTTCACTTGTTACATAACAAAATCCAAATCCAGCTACCCCCTCTGAGAACACCAGACTGTGTGTTGAGTGTGTACATGAGTGTGTGTGTGTGTGTGTGTGTGTGTATGGGACTATGAAGTGAAAGCGCTGACTTTAATCAAGAGCCCCAGTTACTGAAATGCCTACCTGATTTAAGATCTCAGCAAAAGTCTAAGATCACGCCAAGAACAGGCATAGGCATAGCTGTATAAAGAACAGATGTTGAGACCCATGTAGTGCATGTGTACAGCAGGTGACATGGCTATCATTCAGATGTGGTGTTTTTTCACCCCATGTAAAGGGTGTGTGCACTACACCTACACAATACTACACTAACTTTGCACACATTTAGGAGTTAATGCGCTGCAGAAAGGCTCTGTTCCTATACAGCACTACAACCAACATGTCCTCACACAGGTGTGAGGACTTATTCCTAACAGGACGCGGTGTAATCGAGTGAAAGGAGCGATGGCACAAAAAATAAATAGCAGCCTGTAATTCCAGTGAAGATATCCAAACTTGCAGCAAGTGAAGCACTTTGGGTTGAAAATCGTCTGCCTCTATTTCAGCAACATGTCATGGGAGAACCAGTCCCCTAAAGCCCTGCTAGTGGCTGGAAACTGCATTGAACTTCCATGTTGTTCACACTGGAGAGCAGAGATGGACGAAGAAAGGCTGATCTTGGAAGTAGAGAAGTGTCTGCCTCCCTATGATGTTTCCAGCACAAGTTACTATGACCTGACTAAGAAAGAGTCATGGGTGGGAACTGAAAATATTTTAAATTCAAGTAATGCTGCCCATAGGTAGATAGTCACTTTTCTGTCAGGAAGTGGACAAAATAAGTGAACTCCCACTCTGCAATATAACTGGTTCTTGTTTTTTTTTTTACTATGACACTGTAAAATCCTGTCAGGACTCTTTCCAAGGTGATGTCACTGGGCATTGTGTCCGCTCACTTCTGATGTGGGTTGGGGGCTAGGCATGAGAAAGTCTCGCCTGGCCATACCTTTGTCTACACTTTGTTTTAGCTGGAGAAAGGTCTGCCACATCCCATTATCATTCGGCTGCTTTAGTTCTTTAAACCAATCACAGTCAAACAGTAAAACATTTATATGTGTAGGTTGCTAGTGTATAGGTTGCAAGCTTGAAAGTTGTTTCACATAGCGACAGGGATTTAGAAAACAGTAATACGCCGATCACGGAGGGGGAAGAGAATTCTGACTAAAATAACTGGCCAATGGCAGGCTTACACCCACAAGGTTTAAATGCCGAGGAACACCCTACCACTTTAGAACTGAGGAAGCAGTAGTGAAAAATCAAGAATACGTAGGTCCAGTTTCCCTGACTTACTACTTGTGGATCATGTATCCCTCTAATGTTACTTATTAACTTTGGGTATATTCACAGCCAGGGGGTGATTTGCTTGGGGAATGGGGCTTATTTTCCTAAAACTTTTTTGATTTCCCTATGTCTGATTAGGCAGGCAGATGTGCGTAAGTCGGTTAGAAGATCATTACCAAAGTGGCGCAATCATCTGATGCTTTAGTGCATGAGCGTGAGAGTTTTTCTAAGTCTTCCTGGTGGGTGTGTTAGTGTGGCGCATGAGGGCAGATGACGGTTGGATTGTAGTGTAGCATTCCTGATGAGTTATCAGGTGTAGCACTGACATGACAGGTTTCAGTTACTGGAGGTCTTTTTTTTTGGCACAAATCCAAATGCGTGTGTGTGCATGTGTGTGTGCGTTAGTATGTCTGTAAGTTTTGGCGTGTGAGTACTTGTATGTCTGTTAAATTGCCTGTTTATGGATGGTTGTGACTGATTTGTAAGCATGCATGTCCTTAAGTGATGTGATGTGTGTGTGTGTGTCTGTGTGTGTGTGTGTGTGTGTGTGTGTGTGTGATGGTGTACATTTCTTTGTACAGTCATGATATTTTCCAGGGCTCTGGGCTGTACACTGTCCCCCCATCAACCCCTCCTGAGACTGAAAACAATAAACTTTGTTTTTTTCTGAGCAAGCTGGAGGACATCTGTTTTCAAAAACACAAAAAAGTGGGATGCTTAATTCTCCCGAAGCACTTACAAAAAAAAGCACACTGTTGATTACCATGCACTGTAAGTATTTTCATGTACGTTTGAACAAATTTGTTTGAGTGTTTTCTACGCAATATCAAGAGGCCAAAAAAAAAAAGAAAACGTTTTGTAAAGCAACAGCAAACAAAAAAAGATAAAATACTGAAATAAGCCTTCCAAATTGTTTTGTTGGTTTGTATGTATGTACGTATGTATGTATGTGTGGTCATTCATACCCCTATGCATTTTCGGGTCAAAGGTCAGTATAAGGCCCAATCCAGAACCGTAGCAAAAGTTAAACAGTTGTATATGTGAAAAATATAAAAAACAGCATTCCTGCTGTATCATGTAAAAATGAGTGAAAAGTTTTTTTTTTGTTTTTTTTTTAAAAAAAACATTTTTTTATTTAAAATGGTAATGAAAATTACATTTCCCAGTAAATATATTACGTACTGTAATAATTTTAAACAAAAATCAAGTGCTAAATGCTGAATTAATTTACTAATGCGTTACACTCTTGACAGAAAAGACAATACAAAATTAGAACATCACTGTAATCAGAATGATTTGAATACATTATACAGCAATTGATTACACACGTTTTAACATGTTTTATTTTTTACATTTTCTACCTATTTAGAGGAGCATTTTATTGCATTTGGCAACTTATTACATTATCTGACTATCACAGGCAAAGTTTGGTAGCCATTGAAGAAATCACCCACCACTAACTTGCAACTGTTAAGTTCAAACTGGTGAATCTCTAGCTGGGCATCACAGCTCACATCAAGTCATTCGAACCCATGGTTTCTTGTTTTTGAAAGAGAGTTAATAAAGGACTTTCAGGTTATCCAACACACATTCTGGCAGCCATATTGGAGGTCCTCAAATCGTGGGTAACTGGTTCTAATGTACAACTTTGCTGTCTCAGCAACATTCATTAAATATGGTTCACGTCTGTGCTGATTTTGATTAACAAATAATCATTTCATTACTTATACATCTAATTGGTTATGTCTTTACAGCTGCTGTAGACAAATTTCTTTGAAAACAGTTTTATCATATTTGGTGAAATCCTCATTACATACCAACAGGTATGTGTTAAGTAGATGTACTGTGAAAAATTCTGGTTTGCACCATCTGGAGCAACCTAGCTCAGTGTTACAGTGAAAAAACTAAAGCCAGTGAGAAATTTCTATTCCTTCATTTCCAAATGAAGGAATGGACATTTTACACAGCCAAAATGAAGAAGACTGAGGAGGAAAAAGTTACAATTCAAGGAATTAATCCATGTGAGCAGTTAAAGGAACAAACACTAGAGGTGTGGTACAGTATTAGAGCTATGGAAC
Organism: Holocentrus rufus; assembly: GCA_900302615.1. NCBI lineage: Eukaryota > Metazoa > Chordata > Actinopteri > Holocentriformes > Holocentridae > Holocentrus > Holocentrus rufus. The sequence goes on from OMLF01010731.1 coordinate 4,000, forward strand.
TTGAATGGCTTCAAATGTAATGCTAGCGCAGCAGAAACCTGTTTGGATTTTCACCAAAATTCATTCCATGTACCAAAATATGCCAACACAAGTTTTAAATAATGCCAGGTTACCAACCCCCTGTATTTGGCCAACTAATCATCACTGCCTTGTGGTAAAAAGACATTCATGGTCTAGCTAACATCAACCGTAAAGGCTAGCTAAGGCAGGCTAGTTAGCCAGCTAGCAAAGCCACAAAACATTTTGTTCAGTTAACGGAGTTGACACTAAATTTGGAAACAAATCCACCTTATTAGACTATTCATTTTTACATATACTGCCAGTGTACTGAATGGATTTACAGACAGTTTTTCAAGTATCTCTTTTTGTAGCCCAGTCATGCCTTTAGCCATTATATGTGCACAGCTATTTCACCAGTGGACCTTCATCATGGCAACAGATGTGGTTGCTAGTAAAACTTCAAATGTAGAAAACAGTTTGTTGTTGTAGTGTTGAAAATTGGAGAGCAAACTCCTTTTACAAGGAGTAACACAGAGTTGCTAATAGCATGTTGGTGTTGTAGACATGTATCCAACTTTTGTTTTACATTACATAAGATACATCCATACCAACCTACAAAATCTTTTCTTTCTTCTTTTTTGAGTTTCATGACATTATTTTTACATTAAGGCATTTCAGAGGGTGGTGTTGAGACTTTCCGATTCTGGAATGGGCCCTTACGTATGCGTTGATATTGTGTATTTTTTTCAGATTGTGTAAAGTAATATTCTATGTAATATAGTATTTTTCTATGGCACTATTCCTCTCCCCAAACATGGGAAGGAAGAACTCAAAACAGAAATTATAAAAGGGAAAAGAAATGTATAACTTTGTTGTTGTTGGTTGTTTGGTTTTCTTTCTTTTCTTTTTTTTCCTTTGTTTTTTTATTATTCAAAGAGTGTACTGCTATACTTCTCTTTTGGAGAAGAAGAGAAAAGATAAAAAAGAAAAATAAAAGAAAATGTCTAATTTTACGTTAGGTGACTGAATGTCTTGAATGTCTCAAAATCAGATGATTTCACCAAATCATAGCACTGATTTTCTCAAACCACTTTAACAGTCAAAACACAATGACCTACAAAACACTAACAACACTAGCAGGTAGCACCATCTGTGTAGCATATTATGTCAATCGTTAAAGTAGTTGATGACTGGAAACCAAAATTCCAGTAAAAATCACAACTATAAATGGAAAACAAAAACACCTCACATCATGCTTTTTATGTTAAGCTTTGAACTTGAATTCAACATGGACTGGTCTCTGTCAGGATGACAGTGCCCTATCCACAGGGCACAAGGGATCACTGAACAGTTTGAAGGGATGTGTTACAGTTTGTACATTATGTGCTATGACCTTTACAGTCACCAAATCTTAACCCAGTCAACACCTGTGGGAGATTTCAACCCATTCTTGTTCCCAAGGCGTCATATGTCGACGTTTTCGCAAGTCCCTGGAAGTCAGAACACTGATGCCTAAGGTACCCCTCCGCGTCAGAGCACTGACGCTCTGGGCTTTTAATGACTCTCCTCTTAAACCTTTTGCAGCAGTATTGGACGCCCTGGGATCCTACAAGTTATGTTCTTATGCAGCTGATTTTGCATTACCAGCTACCTTTATTGGAAACACATTATCGATCTGATTATTCCTAAATTGGGTATTTAATTATGTAAGCTGCCTGGCCAAAAAAAAAAGTTGGCGCCAAAAAAAAAAGTTGCCACCAAAAAAAAAGGTCACACACTCTAATATTTCGTTGGACCGCCTGTAGCTTTGATTACGGCACGCTGTGGCATTGTTTCATAAGTTTCTGCAATGTCACAAGATTTATTTCCATCCAGTGTTGCATTAATTTTTCACCAAGATCTTGTATATGTGGAAGCTGGAGTGGCCAGCTGCAGCGCTGCACATGCTCTCTCACAGCAGCTGGCAATGTGCATGGCTTCTTCAAGGTTCTCTGCACCCATCTCATGGATTTTTGACTGTAAGGCTGAGTCCAAGCTTGCAACAAAGCGGTGGAATTTTTCACCTTCTAGTGTATTGTGCTCATAGTTGAGAAAGGCCTCTAGTACAAGATGAGTGATGTCTGCTGTACACATCCAAACTTTCACCAGGTTTACGAGGGCAAGCATTGACATTTGTCTGGAAGAATGACAGGGAGTATTTTGGTGCAAAAACATCTCTGAGTTTCTCCTTTACTAAATCATAGTCTCTCTTGATTAAAGGGGGAAGGCTGTCCCAGTACAGCAACGCAGCATTAGCCAAGCAAGTAGGGAGGATGGAGGCCATCACAGTAGATAAACCTGCATCAGGTGAAGTCATAGCCTGCAATGCCACTTCAAAGCGTCGAGACCAGCTTGTGAAAGATTCTGTCCCATCTGCTTTAAAAGCAGGTGGAAGGTCAATTTTCAGGGCACCTGGGACAGTATGTGGAGCTAAAGGGGCAGAACTGGCCCTTGTAACTTCCACTGACCTCTGTCAGTGTGTGGGAGCGGACTGCAGCTCATGCACAGATTCACTTTCATCATCCAACGTAGTCTGAAAAAAATATCCAGTCCAAAAATCACATAAAGAATTAAAATGGGGAAAACTGGTGAGATCTGTAATATCTCCAAAACTTAAAGCTTTCAGTTCAACTGCTGCTCTCAAAGAGTGAAGAAAAAAACATCCAGATAGTGCAAAAAGTAATGATATCCACAGTCTCAGGGAATAAAACTCACCAAATGCACCAATCCACCAAAATATCCCACCACTGCCACCAAATGTAACGTGGGGGTTCAATGTGTCATAGTTAGATCACTCTTAATGATAAGAAACAGCAGAATGTAGACGGATAACTGTCTTAAGCAGCACTTTACTGTTCTTAGCATTTCATCCCCTTCACAATAACAATACTCCCTTGTCTCAAACTCACATGCGACCAAACTAATCAATCAGAGGCCGGAAAGACTTAGACTGAGGTAATTGTGAAGGCAACCACAGAGGTAGATTCAGCACATTATAATAACTGTTTCAAAGAGGCTGACATAACAATTTAAACGTAAATATTTAAATATAATTGTGTACACGTAAACATGTAAATAATTAACTGTTTAAAGATTGTAAATATTTTTTTGTAAATAAACTCAAATATATGAATAAACCAACCCATTCTCATTCCAAAGGTGTCATATGTTGACATTTTTGCATGTCCCTGGTAGTCAGAACACTGACGCCTAAGGTAACCCTTCGCGTCAGAGCACTGACGCTCTTGATCTTCATTGACTCTCATGTTAAACCTTTTGCGGCAGTACTGAACGCCATGGGATCCTACGTTACATTCTTATGCAGCTAATTTTGCATGACTAACTACCATTGTTGCAAACACATTATGGATCTCATTACTCCTAAATTGGGTATTAAATCTTGAAAGGTTGAATCACATTTTTTCTTTTATTAACCTACTTACATCGTTTCTGTATTGAGTTACTTTGTTTTTCTTTTGAGTCTGCACAGAATTTCAAATAGTCTCCAGTGATGTCATGAGATTTACCGAGGGATTCCCTTTGAAATCAACTGTAGGCAGATAGATAGATAGATAGATAGATAGATAATGCCTAAGATATATCAAAGAGATATGTAACATGTATACGCAATGTATTGACTTCATTGATTATTAATGTTTTGTACAGTCTGTCCATTTCTTCATATCCTTGCACAGAGACGACAGCAACCTCAAGTGTGTTTACATGTATATAGCATCTTAATCCTTAAAATGCATTAGCTTATTGTGCAGCTACTGCTAGCTGCAAATGCTAATATTTCTAAGCGCACTCCTCCTTGAACCGCCACCTTACCGTGGTGAGGAGTTTGAGTACCCGAATGATCCAAGAAGCTATGCTGTCTGGGGCTTAATGCCCCTGGTAGGTTCTCCCAAGGCAAACAGGTTCTAGGTGACGGGTCAGACTAAGAGCGGTTCTAAAGCCCCCATGATGAAGAAAAACAGAGCTATGAAGCACACGTTGCCCGGATTGGTGTACTGGAAAGTGCTCCAACCAGGGACTCCTTCATTCTGCTGGGGGACTTCAATGCCCATGTGGGTAGCGACAGTGATACCTGGAGGGGTGTGGGAACTGCCTCCCCGATCTGAACCTGAGCGGTATTCTGTTATTGGATTTCTGCGCTAGTCACAGTTTGTCCATAATGAACACCATGTTCAAGCATAAGGGTGTCCATCAGTGCACGTGGCACCAGGACACCCTAGGCTGGAGATCAATGATCAACTTTGTAGTTGTATTATCTGACCTTCGGCCATATGTCTTGGACACTCGGGTAAAGAGAGGGGCTGAGCTGTCAACTGACCACTGATCCAACTCATCACTTGGTGGTGAGTTGGATCCGCTGGCAGAGGAGGAAGCTGGACAGACTTGGCAGACCCAAACATACCGTGAGGGTCTGGGCACTCATTGGGCTCCTGAGGCAGCTGATGGGTACCAGCAGGCCAAGCGTGCGGCAGCTCAGGCAGCTGTGGAAGCAAAAATTTGGGTCTGGGAGGAGTTTGGGGAGGCCATGGAGGAGGACTACTGGTACCTCAAGTCTCTGGATGTTGTAGGGCTGTCCTGGCTGACACGCCTCTGCAACATCAGGTGGAAGTTGGGGACGGTGCCTCTGGAGTGGCAGACTAGGGTGGTGGTCCCTCTTTTCAAAAAGGGGGTCTGGAGGGACTGGAGGGGGATCACACTTCTGAGCCTCCCTGGGAAAGTCTATTCCAGGGTACTGGAGAGGAGAATCCGGCCGATAGTCGAACCTCGGATTCAGGAGGAACAATGCGGTTTTTGTCCTGGCCGTGGAACACTGGACCAGCTCTATGCCATCCACAGGGTGCTTGAGGGTTCATGGGAGTTTGCCCAACCAGTCTACATGTGCTTTGTGGACTTGGAGAAGGCATTCGACCGTGTCCCTCGCGTCATTCTGTGGGAGGTGCTCCGGGAGTATGGGGTTGGAGGCCCTCTGCTGAGGGCTGTACACTCCCTATACAACCGGAGTAGGAGCTTGGTTCGCATTGCCGGCAGTAAGTCGGACCTGTTCCTGGTGCGTGTTGGACTCCGGCAGGGCTGCCCTTTGTCACTGTTTCTGTTCATTATTTTTATGGACAGAATTTCTAGGCGCAGCCAGGGGTCGGAGGGGGTTCGGTTTGGGAGCCAGCAGATTTTGTCTCTGCTTTTTGCGGATGATGTTGTCTTGTTGGCTCCCTCGAGCCAGGACCTTCAGCACGCACTGGGGCGTTTCGCAGCCGAGTGCGAAGCGGCTGGGATGAGAATTAGCACCTCCAAGTCCAAGGCCATGGTCCTCGACCAGAAAAAGGTGGTTTGCCCCCTCCAGGTTGGGGGAGAGTTCCTGCCTCAAGTGGAGGAGTGTAAGTATCTTGTGATCCTCATCGCGAGTGAGGGAAGGATGGAGCGTGAGATTGACAGGCGGATTGGTGTATCGGTCTGTCGTGGTGAAGAAGGAGCTGAGCCGAAAGGCAAAGCTCTTGATTTACCAGTCAATCTACGTTCCTACCCTCACCTATGGTCATGAACTATGGGTTATGACCGAAAGAACGCAGTCCCGAATACAAGCGGCTGAAATGAGTTTCCTCCGCAGAGTGGCAGGGCGCTCCCTTAGAGATAGGGTGAGGAGTCACCCGGGAGGGGCTCAGAGTAGAGTTGCTGCTCCTCCACATCAAGAGGAGTCAGCTGAGGCGGCTTAGGCATCTATATCGGATGCCCCCTGGACACCTCCCTAGGGAGATGTTCCAGGCATGTCCCACCGGGAGGAGGCCCCGAGGAAGACCCAGGACACGCTGGCGTGACTATATCGCTCGGCTGGCCTGGGAACGCCTTGGGGTCCCCCCAGAAGACCAGGTCTTCCAGGGACAAGTTTGGGTGTCCCTGCTCAGACTGCTGCCCCCGTGACCCAGCCCCAGATGAAGTGGAAGAAGATGGATAGATGGATGGATAAATACCGAGAGTCTGTTGGGGGTTTTGTGACCAGATTTGAAATATCTAATTGTTAAATGTGTGATTACTTTTTGCCATATTTGACCGCTCCTCCACATGGTTACTATATCTCTATGGGTATACAAACATAGCTCAAGAGCTTTTTTATAACAGTTGGCCTCATGGCTATAGCCCCTTCTGTTGCTCAATGACAAGCCCTACAATATGCGCTGAGGTCAAGATTCAGAGGTCTATATTTCAAAGCAGGAGCCATTTACAATCTTCAGACTGAAATAATGTTACTCTCCAGGTTAAGACCTTTCCAGTGATGTATTTGGTTTCGTCCTACAACAAAGTTTTAATTTTCTCATTTCTTGGACACAACCTTGGCCGAGCATTGGACAAGGCTCCTCCTTTGAGGAGGAGATACAGAGGAAAGAACAGGTACTTTCACTATTTATTTGTCATTGGAAATTTACTGTATTCACATGTTTCAGTACATCACGTTGCCAATATAATGGAGACTTTGGCCACATGAGGGTGGGAGGACTCCTATGTTCTCCCACAGCAAGAGTCTCATTGTTGACTTGGTCCTTCAAAACAGTGCTGTTAGACTATGTGAAATACATCATCACGTTAATTCAATGCAAATAAACTGTTATTGAGTTGTGAATATTTATTTTGAAAAATATAAAATGCATTTACTGTATTAGACAATAAACTTTTTTTTCTGAAGCCACATGCCCTGAACACTGTTTTCCATTTTTTGAGTAGTGTGTAATGAATGCTCAGTAGTGTTTTTTATTTTGACTGGCTATGTGTATGACTGAAAACATTGTGTGGTATTGAGCACGGGTAAAACTGTTCTTAGGTGATTGACTTTGCACGAGAGTCAGAGGAAGAACCAAGAGTCAGAGGTTTTGTGAATAGAGTTTGACAATTGGGTTTTGTGTTCACAGTTTTGAGAAAAGGGTATGAGGTTTCAGGAAATGTGTCTTAGCAATTGTGAAAAACTGTAAAATGTAGAGTGTAGAACACATGCCTGGTTTACTATTGTTTACTATAATGTTTACAGAATGGTGTTGATGGTTCCATCTGGTGGCTGAGGAGGGCTACTATGTGCTTCACATCATGAACTTCAAGTAGCAACTGGGTAGCAAAGATGACGGGAGTGTACTGTGGTTTGACTCAAGATTTTAACATAAACGCCTGTTACTTCAATAATCATCAATCCAGTTTCGAAACCAGTTCCCAAATTGGTTAGGATGATTTCATTGCGAGTACCCCTCGGGGTATGAGCACCCTACTATGGGAATAGAAGTGAAGTGAAAAAAGAAAAAAGACAAGATAACATACGCAACTGATGATGTGGACAGCAGGCACTAAAGAACGGCAAAAATCTATTTTTGCAATTTGCTCTCTACGGATCACGTGCCAAAAAACTGTCTTGAAGATGAAATAGAAAGAGAGAAAGTCTCAGTGGTGGAGTTTATTTTCAGAGAGGAGCTGGCAGACGGAGAATGGGAATGTCAGTAGTTGGCTTTGTTTCTCTGGAGTGGTGGTTATTTTAAGCTCAGATGGCTGAGCTTCCCGTAGACAGCGGAAAAAAAATAAAAATAAATAAATTTTAAAAAGGC
>OMLF01010733.1:0-13171 GCA_900302615.1 Holocentrus rufus
ATTTTTTTTCTCAGGCATGACATTTGTCTGTTTTTGCAAACAAACTCTAAGATGTTATATGGAATTTTTTAGGTCACTTTAGGAGACTTTAATTTGAAAAACAGTATAGAGTGTTTCTGTAGGTCAATCCAGATGTTACTTTGTACTGTGGGTCCCCTCAGCAGATTTGCAATGGATTTTTTCCATAAGATTTTCCGTAGGTTTGTGTGTGTGTGTGTATGTGTGTGTGTGTGAAGTGAGTAGTGCAACAGTTTTGAGATAAGGAGAACCATCTTCCACATAAAAATAAATAAATAGATAAATAAGGATGAAAGCTCTGTTACAAAAAAAACTTTTGCTAATTACTACATACATTTTATTCAACATGAAAATCTCCACAAACCCATACACTTTTTTCAATTTTTGAACCACACATGCAGGCAGAAAGCTAATGTTAAAACAAACTACACATTCTGTAGCTGTCACGTCACCAAAAGCCTCCTCTGCACCTTGCAACCTGCTCCTCCTGCATTCAAGTAGCTAGCTAGGTGTCAAATACTGGTCACTTCTAAACAAGTTTGATAGAAGTGTGAACGAACACAAAATGCTCTACAGAGCGAAGCACATGGAGCAGCAGAGCAAGAACATGAGTTAACGTAACATAATGACGTGTAATCACTCTAACAGCTGTTGTCATTTCAGTGTAGCAACTTGTTAGAAACTTTTTTAGAGCACAGAACAACTTCAGAGTTTGCAGCTGAGATGTTATTGAGTTATGTTTTAGCACAAAATGTCAAAATCTCTTAGGCTACCACAGACCTTATTTTCTACATAAATCAAAAATCCAGTGGGGAAAAAGTATTGGAAATCTGGCCAGGGAGCCCATGGCTCAAAAATGCCAACTTGCTTGTGGCTTCTGTATTTATTATTTAATTGATAAATTATTTCATGACTAAATTGACCAAAACGACATTTGTCTCCGCGATCTCACAAAGGCATTTTTTCCAGGGCGTTCCAACATGTAATGTCTGATTTTTCTGTTTATTCCAGTAATTGTGGCTGCTTTTATTTCCACGAGCCACAAACTGACATTGTTTGGACGAGGAGAACAAACACATTAAAAAAAAAAAAAAAAAGCGTTCCAAGAAGTAAGAGGGTAAAAATACAACATAAGAGCTTGTCATGTCAGCCAATGCACAGAAGCAGCAGTGACGGAGGAGCCATACATGCAGCGCGTGGGAGAAGAGACACGGAGTTTTAACAGGACAAGTTGTTGTTAGCGTACCTGTCAGACTTGTTTATGTTTCCTCTCGCTCACTCTCTCTGGAGTCTGTCTTTGCTCTGCGAGTCTAAATGTACGTCGAAGTATTTGTGATGGTGTGTAAGAGCCCTTGTGAGCGTAGTGCATGTGTGTATGTGTGTGTGTGTGCATCCTGAGAACAGATGACTGTCCATTCAGCCCGCAGTGGATATCAGAGTCTTGTGCATCCTTTTGTGGTTACATTCCCACTATTTTCCATACAGACATTTGATGCAACTCTGTTATCATCAGTATTGAGGCCACTTTACTCCAGCCCATCCTCAAACACAGGTGCCACAGAGGATTTCCACCATATTTCTATTTATCCACAACATCAACAAGTAAATCTGAATATCTCTTTACAGTTACAGTGCCTCATTAGGTCGCTATTTCTAAGGGAGAGAGGACTTGAATAAAAAATAAGAGAAACTATTTATTTTGGTCAATCATAATTTTTTTCACAACAGAAAGATATGTGCTTCATCTAGCATCCACAAACCACTCTCTGAATACACAAACAAGGCATTAAAATGTACAGACTCAAAGAACAAATCATAATTACTCTCCAAAATGAAATAACACAGAGAAAGAGAGCGATGCCATCGTTTGCTTATTTGCATTTCAGAATCTGCTCACAAAGCAAAGCTGTCACTGATGGATGACACATTTTGGAAAAATAATTTAGTCCCTCTTGACTGCAAAAAAATGTTTCTGAGTATCATTGAAAGTCATCGACTGGGTAAATCTAGCACTCTATATTCTCTTGTTACTGTAGTGTGTAAAACGTTTCTCCATGGGGAGGAACGTACTGTAAGAGCGACAAAGAGAGAGGGAGAGTGTGTGTGTGATATAGAGTACAAATGAGCATTATCGAAAAGCTTTCGGCAGCCTACTCAATTTCAAATGGTTTTGGGTTTGATGGATTAGTTCCATATCAGTTTCCATTAGGAGGAAAAAAAAAAAAAAAAAAAAGAAAGAAACTTGTGGACGGTGCCATCGGCCTTTCATTGTAGCGCACACCAAAACGTGGTCTGGCACACAAGAACAGGCTTTGTCTTTGGCCTTTTCCAAATTCACCAAAAGCACTTAACACAAACTAAAGCACACAGCCAAAGCTATGGCTGATCCACACAGAGATTGGCAACAACCAAGACATCTTAACCCTGTGCAGACTGTGATCCTGCTTCTGGATCTGTTGTTCTGCCACTGTTTCATTTTTTTTCCCCGCTTATTGCTTTGTTCCTCTCTGTTTTTTTGTTTTTTTTTTGGTCCCAAACTCTTTCCCTCGCACATGCAAATGCAGGCACACACATACACACACACAAAAAAAACGCACCAAAATCTCTCTGACAACACCAAAACCAGTAATCTGTCTTGGTACCACTTTCTCTCTATTAGGATCAATTGAATAAGCCAAAGCTCGGTATTCCCAGTAGTATCTTAGCACTGCAATCATCTCTGTCTATTGGATTATAATGGAGCAAAATGGGATTTCATGCAATCCACATTAACTCTCTACAATCTTTCTGTTCTTGAGAATGCTCATGAATTTAATAATCCTAGAACCAAGAATGAAACTACTTTAACAAGAAGATGCTGCAGGTTTTTTTTTTTAATTATGATTTTAATGTTGTCTTAGTTCTCTGCCCTGAGAAACTGCCTTAATTGTCAGAGTGCTTGTGAATCTTACTCCCAGCTGATTGAATAATCTCAAAACTGCAGATTTAACTGAAAATTACACTGGCTTTGTCAATTCATTGAAAAGTTATTTGTGGTGATATTTTTCTTTCGACAGCAGGATACTGGCAAAGCCAGTGGAGACAGACAAAAGATGTCAAACGAACAGGCAAACAGCTGCAGAATAATGAAAGACTCCCGTTTCCTAGTCATGTCAAATTAATTTATAAAGCCTTTTTATCAAACATGCTCTTCCCGACGTGTTTCACACAGTAACAAAAGGACATAAAAAGAACAAAAGGAATACAAATTTGCTGTTCTGGCTTTCTCTCAGTTTAGCTTCATTTTCCAACACCAAAATCACCGCAGCTACATTTCATCATATTTCCTTTCCAGTATCAAAACAATAGAGCAGACAATAGACGTTAACCAACCCAACAGACATACACAGTAAGACAAAAGAGTGCCCATCTTCCCATGACTATTGCTCATTTGCAGCCATCTTAAAGGGGAATGCTGCCAATTGTCAAAAGTGAAATATGTATCTTTCTGAAGTGCTACTTTACAAAAGAACAAAACAATTGTGTGATTGTGTCGAGTTCCACCAATTTTTGCTATTTCCTTTTATTTCACTGCTATCACCAAGGTAGCTTTCATCTATTTATTTTTAGACTCATTTTCCTCATCTGGTTGGCATGTTGTTGGTTTGTTGTTGTTGTCTTGGTTGATGTCGTGCATGCAAACTCATTTCCGTCCCAGTGAAAGCAGAGAAATACTTGCAAAATCATAAAGTATTGGTGGATCTTCTTGAGTCACAGCGGCTTTTCTTTTACAAAACCATCAACACTTCTGAATATCTTGGCTCATTCAGTTGGGGATAAGCATTCAATTTGTTTTCAAAATTACCAGCTTCACATCTTACATTCAAACAGTACAAGACACATCAGCTGCCCGTGTGACCCGGCCCAAAAAAATCCAACAACTCGGTCTCTCAAATCTCTTCCTCAAAAGGTAAAGACAGACATATCACTGAAAAAGAAAACCGAAGGGAAGCAGGAATTGCCAAACCAGGAAATGCTGTCATTATCCGCTCTGATTCCGTGGTTGGATCATGTTTTTGGGAAAATTGGTCCATATCAGACAAAAGACATTAAACCAACAGACAAACAACTCCAGTCTGTCCGAAGACCAAGAGACACACATAGACACACTCAACAAACCAAATCAAGCCATGAGAAAATGACCACTAATCCTCATCCCCTCTCACACTTTATCCTTTTTAACTCTTTTATCCATGTTTAACTCTTTCATTCATCCCTCGGCCGCTCACAAAACCGTTTCCCGGACAACCATTCCCCGGACAGATCATGTGACCCCGATCTATGTGGGATACAAGAGTGTGTGTAAGTGTGTGTGGGTGAGCGAGCATGGTGAAATGAAGCAGTGCATGAGGGAGTGACAGATTATACAACCATCTCCAAAATATGGGTTTATCAATACTCGAGCTAAAGTTCTTTTTTTAGATTTTTTTAATTAGATCCATTTATTATATATTTTATACACTCTGTAACAAACTTCTCTGTTATGACATGCCAATAAACTGAATTGCCAGAGAGAGCGGAAGAAGACAGAGAGACAGACGGAGAGAAGAGGGTGACATTTGGAGGGTCCTGCCCTCATAAAGCCCTCTCTCTCTGTCCCTCCATCTCCTCCTCCCCACCCTCCCCCCTCCGGTCCAGCCTTCCAGAGGATATGATGAGGCTTTAGGAGGGAATCTGTCCACCAGTTCTCCATGCCAGCACATGGCAACGAACCACCAGAAGATCAACTCATGGCACTACCACAAAACTCTTGACAAATGGAGAGGCTGTGGATCCTTCCTCGCATGGATTGGTGTACACTCGAAAACTAAATGACAATGAATATAAAGAAACACCAAAACCAATTATTTTAATGGCAGATTTTAAAAATATTGGTGAATTAAAGTTTATTCCATGAGACCTGTTCTTTAAATTTGTCAATAGGGGGTTAACTTAAATGTCCATGTGTTAGACAGCTAATTTTATGTGTTTCCAGCACATCGATTCCTTGTTAGGTTGTCTAAATTCATTCATTCATTTTGAACAAAGTCGGTTCCAAATGAGAAACGTTCCTAACTAGGTGCCAATGTGACAGGAAGACAGTGATACATTCTTGCATGGCTGGATTTATACTCTGCTGATTTGTTCAATTTCAGTAGCCATCAGATCAGATCCTTCTTTTACTTGGCCCAACTCTTTGTTCAAACATCTTTCATCTGGACTGTTGCAACTCCTCCAAAAACACTGCAGCCTGGCTCACCCTCGTCCTCCCCCAAATGTTAACACACATGAATGCCATTTATCCACCTCGAATTCTGAAGCATTTACACACCTCTCTCAGAGCAAGTTACATGTGTTAGTATAGGCTCAAGTCTGGTTCTGTAGCGTACCTTCTCTTCTGGATCCCTCCTGGAACTCCTGGATCACTCAGTTTGTCCTCCTCTTGACCATGGACAGGTTGTGTCATCGCCATCAGCAGGATAAAAAACAAGAAATCCCTCACCAGCATGGATGTGAGCATGAGCTGTTTCCATGGACAGACAGACGAGACAGATTGGACACAAGATAGACGTGAGACAGTTTTAAAATGTGCTGCATCTCGTTAGTTTGTTGAGTAAAAGAACATGAAGTAAGAAGCTATCAGCCCTTATACACAGCTAGTGTTTTCCTGATCAATGGATCTCCTTTTCTAGCAGTTGTAAACAAGCAGTATGAACAATGCAACTATGTTAGCTTGATTCAAGATTAGCTTAACTTACTGACAAACCACATACAAGTATGAGGTCCGTTCTTTACCAAGTACCAAGAGGAATTACCTGTCTGGAAAAAATCCTCAAAATAGTACTACATTTTTGTAGTAACATTTTTTTCTGGTATGAACAACAGATGGATAGATAGATAGATAGAATCTACATATTGTACTAGATTTAAGTTACCAGTGCCCTCTCTTCTTCTTGTAAAATTCATACCTCCAACACAAAATGGTTTAAAAAACAAACAAACGAACACAAAGTAAAATAAATAAAATATCAAAGACATATCTAATGTCCTTTCCTCCTGTGTCTGCAGAGTGTGTTTTCTGGAAGCAAATGTGTCTGTGTGCAATTAAGATTTTTCCAAAGTTGGGAAGAAAAGGTCTGATTGCCAGTGCTGACAGCAGATCTCCAGGACAGCTGTTGTTGGAAACTGACTGTTCCTGTATGTTCATGAAGGGGCGCTTGCTAGAAAAGAAAGAAGAGACTGTTCTACTAAAATGAAATGTCACTTTAAAAAGCAGCGCGACCATAGCATCTCAGAATGGGACTGGAAGTGAATTTAGACAGACTGTGACGGCAATTTAAATTCCCCCTGCTTCTGTACTCAAGACAAACAACTGGCACAAAGATGTTTTTACAGAGGACGTTTGAATCTTTCTATTTCATCTTTGATCATTGTGTCTTTTGTTTCTCTTGATAAAAGAAATTAAAGCGGAGGAGAGGAGAGATTAGTGGTGGATCTGTATGACACAGAAACACAGGCAAGTGTGCAATATCCGTTTCTCTGCACTCATCTTCAACTTTCCCCCTCCTGTCATTCATCTTCTTGTCATCCTTGGCGCTTCCTCCTTTCCTCTCTGTCCTCATGTGCTCCTCTTTTCAAAAACGCTCATCTTTTCTCCCTCCATTCACTGACCATCTTTTTCTCTCTCATTTCCGAGTATCACAAGCCAATATGTATGTGTGTATGTGTCTGACAGACTGATGCCTTTGAACAAATAATTTTAACTTTAGCTCTAAGGACATGTCAGCAATGCAGGTCCAGGATCTCATCCTGGTTGACTGATATATTTATGGTATACCAGTAATAGCTCTACAACTCTTGAGAAAATTCAGTTATTCATTTTAAAATATATGACATCACTTTGGAAGTTGTCTTTCACTTTTTCAGTAAAACATTTTAAACTAAAGTTATATCTGTAAATATTTCAGACAGAAAATGTTTGAGAAGAATGCAAAGAAATTGGGATTGCAAGTGATTAGCATAACATCACGATCAGGGCAAAAACATTGCACCTCCAAAATATCTTTTTTTTTTTTTTTTTAAACACATAATACTGTATATTTTTGAGTTTCTCCTCATGAGAGGCTTTCTTTAGCTGTAGCACAGTCAAATGTTCAGCTACAATATAGCCTGAAATTACTGGAGAACAACCAGTCAGATCTTATCTCTTATCTCATCAATGTTGGTCTTTGAAAACTGAAGTCTGTATTTGACACAGAACACACACACACACACACACCACCCTGACTACAGCATGCATATTTCCAAAAGACAGAAATGTCAGATGAAAGAACACCACTGTTATTACCGCTGTGGAGTGAAAGCCTTATAATTTTATGTTGTTTTGCGTTGCATTCCTCTAATTGAAAGTTTGTATGGTAATTTCTGTGCTGAATTTATTTCTTGACCATAGGTTCAATGAAACCCTTTCAAACGGCACCATATATTTTCAAAGATACATTGATGTCAAGAGGAAATGCATCCTTTTTTTTTTCCAATTCCCACAAAGATTAGTTTCTGGAGATATAGGCTTTTCATCTTACAGCAGCAAACTATCAGATGAGAGAACGCCAACTTTTCAGTTTAAAGTGCATTATATAACAAGGCTGGAAAAACTTTATAGAGACATTTGATTTGAAAAGAAAAAGGCAAAGAGCGATGGGAAAAATCCAGATGATAAAAACAGACAAGAGCATCATGTTAATGAAAAGATAAGCAGGTTTCTGTTTGGTGGTTTCAGACTTTGCTGTGAAGAAAAGGAGGAAGATGAAAGAAAAAAACAGACAATTACTGAGGTGAATAAAGCAGCTTCATTTACTTTTCAGAGGAAAGGCGTTGTCTGTCCCGTGTTCCCTCACCTTGTCTATTCTCTGTCTCTCTCAAAGAGATGATTGGAGCCGTTTCTCCTTTCATCAGATTCTCCTGACAAAGTAAATACTGTTGTTGCACTGTAAGACTGTGTGTGTGTGTGTGTGTGTGTGTTTTCTGAAGATGAAGAATGCATGTGTATGTTCTGGATAGAGTGTGTATATATTTGTCCGTGCAAGATGATTCTCACAGGCACCACAAAAATATTTCAGATGGAATTTTTTAAGGATCCAGTCTTCTTTTAATAAAGTCTTTTGCTACAGTAAAATAGAGTAATGGTATTATAATCCAGAGGAGATTATAGATAGCAGAGCAGAAATATAACCAGTAAGGAAACAGAGTTCTCTGGTGAACTCAGTTGAACTGATCTGACCTGGTTTTATTTTTACCCATAAAAGGATGTTTTAGTTTGTTATACGACAGTATTAGCACTTTCCAGCATGAGTAGCCTCGTGTGCAAGAACAGCCAGCTATCAAATTAACTGTCCTGGTTACCTTTGTTGATGTCATTCACTTGGTTTGTTTCACTTCTGGCAGAAAATCACATTTTTAATACACTTTCAAACTAAGGCTGAGCCACCTAGAAAGTATTTTCTCTGCACACATTTTCTTTTGCCTTTTACAGTGAGCAATTTTACCTGTTAAATGTACTGGAAAATGGAAATATTGTGTCAGAGTGAGAAGTTACTTCAAGTAGCTCTTTAACCTGCACTTCTCTCAACTGAAGTTGAAATTTCATTTGAAGAGTTTTATTGTAACACAGAAAAAAATGTGAAAGACTTCTGTTTCCAGCACCATTACAGGTATTTCAGTTGTGTGAGAGAATCAAAAATTGGAAACTTCAAGACATGTCAAGGTCCTGAATACTGAAGAACGTCTAGTCGTCCAGTAGCTACTGGAACTGAAATGAACCAGAGCGTAATGGATGTTTATTATTCAGGAGGTACATTAACTTTCATGCATGGTTGTAACTGATGACGTTCAGTCCTAGCTAAAAATTTGAGGAGGCTAGTAGCATAACTTGCTAACAGCTCCCCCCAGCAATATGGAGAACAAGGAGTGACAGGGTCAAACATACAAAATGAAAGTGACAAAAAAGCAAAGTCATCACCATCGCTAGCTAAAGCTCCAAAACTGATTGAAGCACTTTGCTAGCTCTCGTCTCTTCTGATAGATTGGTAAAATGATCCTCGATGCTATCAAGCTAACGGTAGCTGTTCCTACTGTGTGATGAGCCTGTTGGAGGACAACAGGTGCAGCTGAAAAGTCGATCAAACAGGGCAAGAGGAATAAAATCTGAGGTGTGTTCTTGATCGGATCGCTCTGCTCATACATGTGAAAGTAACTTTTGATCCTAAGCAAAACAGCTGGTTTGACTGTGGGGAAATCAACACATAGGCCTCTCTGTGCATTTACAAGACTTTACATTCTCACAGTTCCATGTTTTCTACTCCCAATGATGCTGATAAGAGCCACTTCAATGAAAAATTACATATTATAGTTTACCATCCCTTTGAAAACCTTACAGTACCGCTACAATTTTATTTTAAGTGCAGGGCCGAGATAATAAAAGCCGAGCAGAAAATCTTCATCTTCTTTGAGTCTCTTGTTTCCCTGTGGTGTTGTTTGTATGTCTGTGTGGTCTGTAAGAAAACCACATGGAGCTGCTTCCCCTCCAGGTTCACAGGCGTGTCAGCTGGGTCAAGTGGAGATGGTAAACACAGTACTTTGTATCTGTGTGTGTGTGAATACATGAGTGAGAAAGAGGGAGAAAAGAGAACAAAGCCGTGTTTCAGCATCCAAGTTTGTGTTCATAATAGAGCGTGTGTGTGTGTATCCAAGTGTGCATACCTCAATCCTGCGTGTGTTCATGACTCCTCCTTGTCCTGGGAACCCCAGACTGAACTCATATCATGGGACCCTGCTGGCAGGCGGCCTGGGACAGGAGCACACCCGTACACACACATACACACACACACGCCCAGAGGTGCCAGCCTGCAACGCCGCTCGACCTCGGGACACAAAGTGAGGCCTGTCACCCTCTCCTCCTCATGGACCGGAGGATCCAGCAAGAGGAGAACGTGAAAGAGAGAATGTGTGTGTGCCAGCAAGATGCCAAGGTTATTACAGAGTTGTGTGTGTGTGTGTGTGTGTGTGGGATGGGACAGAGGGGAAACAGCTGCCACTGGAGTTCACCACGAATCATTACTGTGGCACAGGGGACAGAGGAAATGGAATTTTTACAGTCACACACACACACACACACACACACACACACACACATAACTTAATGGGACCTGCTCAGTGTTCTTAATACATTGTCCGTGACCTTGTCAGGATGTGAATCTTAGGTTCGACACACACACACACACACACACACACACACAGTTTGCTGAAGTCAGCACTTGTTCCCACCTCTCCTCTCTCTCCGTCTTGTATGTGGTCACTGGCTTATTCACACACAGAACTGCTGGGCCACTGGGGGCCCATAAGTTCAGTAAAAAATTTAACTACATTTCAAAGGCGTCATGGACACTGCAGCTTGACCTGGTGTAAAAGTCTGAACCGATCCTGACCTGAATCGAAAAGATTCCCGTTTGAATTAAGCTGAGCCAGGGCAGTGTACAGACTAAACCAAGAAGTCAGAAGACTTACAAAAGACACTCTGCACATTTTTCAACACCGTCTTTGAAGCCTGGCTCCGTCCAAAAGGCTGGAAGTTCCACTCTGCTGTCTGGGTTTAATATTTTCATAAATCAAACATTCTTCGAACCAACTCCACCCTAGGTATTTCCCATAACAATGTGTGTGAAAAGTGCACACACAAACTGCTGAATACGATTACCAAATCTGATGACGGTATGAGAAAAATGACATTTGGCCTCGTGTTTCTCTTCATATCATTGCTGAATACTACAATATTGAATCGCATCGTCTGAATCAGTCGATGATGATTTAAAAAATCAGGAAAGTTCCAGAGGCAACGAGCGTAAACACTATGGCAGATTTGTATTAATATGATTAAAATGGATTGCTGGCATGTGTGTAAATGGCATGAGGATATTTGTGTGTGCATATGAAATGAAACACCCTCACTCTCTCTTACATCCAGACATCCTTGAATCATTTGTATTCACATTCATGCAAAAAAAAAAAGAACATAAATGGTAGTTGACAGCAGTCAATAAAGAGTTTGCAGGGCCTGGCAGTTACACGGTCGGCTTTCGATCACAATGTGTGTATACATGCAAAGCAATCAGAAGTCGTGGGAACAAAAAGCAAAAGCCTTCTCCACATTGCTTTGCTGCCAGGAATCGCTACCACTCAACAATACCTTGCCAGCTACACACACACACGCACACACACACGTCAGCAAACTGGCAGCCGCTCATAATAGGAAATCCTGATTATAATGACTTCCAATGCTTATTAAAACCTACTAATAATAACTGCTAATAATTACACCATGCCAAAACCAGCCCTGAGAGGGAGGCTGGAGCAATTACACAGCCAGCCAGCGAGGCAGTCAGGCCAGTCAGTGAGTTTGTCATAAAGACATACAGTCAGTCTGACAGTCAGCCAACTTTGCTGTTTGACAGTCCGTCAGTCCAACAACCTGCTCGCAACATGGCCGGCCAGTCAGAAGCCCTGGAGAGTTTGGGCTAGTCAATCAATCATTTGTTCAGGCTGCAAGACATACAAAGACTGAGCAAGCCAGTCAGTCAGTCTGGCTACTGGACAGCACAACCAGCCAGTCAGACCGCCAGAAAGCTACCCTCACACAACTTAACGTCAGTCATTCAGAGGCCAAATCCAGACATAGCAGTAACAATTATGGGTCTAATACTTGTCCAAACCGTTTGACAGACAAGTCTTGGGTTGTTTCTATTTTTATCGTCCATCCTTTCACGTTGTTTTCTCCCATTCAATAACATTTTTGACCCAGACTATATGAGAATAGTTGAGAATGACTTCAATTATCCCTTTGCAACTAAATTTAATCGATATTAGCATGAACTCCACGTCTAATCACTCGTATGTTTCTGTTTATCATTAACATAGAGGTTGCTTGCTGCACCTCAATCAGCTGCATCAGGTCTAAAGTGAGCATAATCATTATTAATAATGAAAGTGCTTCTGTAAAATATCATAGCTCTTCACATGATGTGTTGGCCCATCATTATAAGTGCAGGTTTATTTTGTTGTGATATTTTGTTGTGTTTATTTTCCTTGTGATGTTCGTCTGAATAATAGTGCCCAGGTTTAAAAATGACAAACATTACATCCTAGTGCTGCTTTAGAGATGAGTCTTGGCTGTATAATTCTCTAGTGGGAGGTAAAAAAAAAGGAAACCATGGGCCTGACTGTCCCAAGTGTTGGATTCATTTATATCTCAATATGAGATGGCATACACATCTGAACATTTGATCCCATCTAATTAGAGAATAATAATGGAAACGTCAGATTTGTGCCACACACGGTAAGAAAATTAAAGACTTTTTTCCCGGAGTGTATAAATGCACCCTCTTATCCTCTGTGCATGGTCTAATGCATAGCCAGGATATATTGTTTCCCCTTATATTTTACACGTCAGCCATGTCCAAGCAGGGCATCTGGATCCAAACAAAATCTTGCCACTTCGTAGATCCGTGGACCGGGTGGCATGCACAAAATGAATCCTGGCAGTGACTCGGGAGAATTTAATTACCTCCTCCCTCTCTCCTTCTCCCCATTGGCCGAAAGGTCTGGGATATGCTAATTAAGCCATGACTGATAAAACATTCCCTTGGCCTCTGACTCTCATTACTTGTAACTTCTCTGACTGCAGCCCAACTGCAGCACCCATAGAGTCAGACAGATAGAGAGCATCCTACGCCCCAGGCTGTGACTAAATGCTTATTAATCGGAGGGACATGACCTAGCAGTGCTGCAGCGCTGTGCCAGAGCCACTCTAAAAACTTAGGGCTGCAATCAGTGTACCTTATCTTCCTTTCCTAATTGATAATTAGTCTGGCATTAATTTGAGGCCAGCATCTATCTCTTATCACAAAGGTACAATTTATCAGCTGCTTAAATGGTGGGCTAAATTGGGTTGGGAGTGTTAACGATTCACCTTGCTTGGTATGGGGGACATTGGGGAAATAATTTCTCCTGACTCATATTTAATTAACCTTAGCAGACGTACTGAGAACTTTTGTAGCACGAGGAAAAAAAAAAAAAAAAAAAC